>VZTV01048930.1:303-20308 GCA_013400875.1 Anhinga rufa
TACAAATAGTTTCACATAAAGGGAATATTTATTCTGATTTTATACCCTGAACACTGCAGAATGTGAAATCCACTGCTAGCATTTGTTTTGCAATGGGTTTCCTTTAGTCTGCTATATTAAGCCACCACCATATGATGTTTAAACAAAAATAAATGCAGTTATTGAAACATGAAAATAAAATAACAGCCCAAAACTTACATTTTTTTTGGACTTGCAGTATAGAAGTCATGCAAACTACACAAGCACACAGCAGCTAAAGAGCTACAAAAGGGAAACCACTAAAGAATTTACTTCAAATTTTGGCCCATTTCTTGTCCCAGCCACATGTACCCCAGTTTTCCACATCAGATAGAGTCAGCTAATTAAATCATTGTCTGATGCAGTACTACTATATTACTATTACCTATTGTTCTTTGAGGATAACTTGACTTCTGTAAAAGCATAGGTAGGGTCAGTTCCTCTTTTGTCTGAAACTATTTGTACTCAGCAGGCAGGCTGAACAGAAGACTGTGATTTTGTTTGTCTTTTGTAGTTTTGAAAACTGATGCTGTGTGAGAAACAAAAAGCTATGGGGCCCTGGGTGCTGCTGTTGCTGTCTTTAGAGAACTACCAGCTTGATAGAGCTGCTCTTAAGGCTTTGTTGTCGCTGTTGTTGAATTCTTCTGCTTCGCCTGAATTGTTGCAAGTTTGGTCTTAGTGCACTTTTTAAAATTCAGAACTTAGCTGAAGATTTTTTTTATATATCACATCACTGAAGCTTTGCATCACTTTTTTGTCTATTTGGAAGGTTCTGAAATCATCCTTGGCATCACTGGATGACTCTCACTTCAGCCTTTCAGACTCCAAGAACAGATTTCCTCAACAGCTCTTACAACCATTTTAGTTTCAGCTGAAATTGAATACTACAAATGGTAAATGAAATACTATAAAATTGTCCTTGAATGAGCCTGTGATGAATATAACTTATTGCAGGTGGATGCTCCCAAAGTGAAAATTGTGTAGTTTACATCAGGCCTGAAGGGGATGCTAAAGGGCAGTACCAGCTTCTTTGAGCATTTTTTTCAGGCTACTGCCAAATCCAGCAGTAAGACTCCAGTTCAGTGTTTTGATTAAAGGAGAACGTGTGTTTAGGAGCTTAGGGGTTTTTTGCATTCTTTCTGGTCCTTTCAGCCTCAAGTACAGGCACTGCAACTGTGTGGAGACACTGACTATAGCCATTACAAAGAGGTATTACTATTACTTTGTTGTTTGTCTGACAGTGCTATAGCAACCTTTATGGTCACCATGATTTGTTCTGACCAGATGTTCTGCCACCAAAAAAACTGCTACTTCATTTTCTTTCACCTGAGAAATAACTATATTGTATTTCCATTCTCCTCCCTTTTTCTCTCCTTATCTTACTTTTTTTTTTTAATGCAAGGTAGCAGCTTTGTATTGCTTGGTATTTGAGGAAGATGAAAGACTCTCTCCCCAGAAAACAGCACTTCCCTTTCAAAGATGCAATCATCATCATCTCCCCCACTGGTGTTATCTTTCCTTTTTTCTCACTCTCTCCTCATAAAATCAACTTTTGTCCCCAAAGACATATTTAACTCTCAAATATCTCCCAAAACTCACAAAAAGCAACACAATGTGCACTGCAAAGGTTTCACAGTTCCCATAACACAACACTCTCCGAAGAATACAGCATGAAGCAGTGAATGATCTTTTGCTGTTTGGAACAAAAAAGAAAAGCTTGCAGTTATCCAGAAGTAGTGATTTTGCCCCAGTTCTTTTCCATGATATCGGATTTTTAGAAGGTGAAAATCTTTAGTCAAGGCTAAATTTTGGTATCCCTCTTAAGATTCACCATCACCACCACACTGATTTTGAATAGAGTTTTCAGAAATTATGGTATTTTGCAAACTGGCTAAGCAAATCAGCTCCATATGAATATTGTTTTCCCTGCAGAATATTTTGAACAGCTCAAGTGATGGGATCAGATTTGGCTAAAAACAAAAGATTGTGGAAGAAAGTACTTTTATGGTAGCTGCCACTGAACTCTTCACTATGTCAACTCTCAAAGAGGGAAAGATTCTGAAAGGAGTCTATTGATTTAGTCTTTAAACTGTTTGACATTACTGTGCAAGGACTATGCTTTTCATGCAACAGCTAATTATGTATAGAAGAGAACAAGAACTATATGCTCTGCACGGATCAACAGAAGTCAGTCTTCCTCTTGCACACACTGAATTGTTAAACTCAAAGCATGAGTGATCTGACCACTACTTTAAACAGAGATTTCAGAAACAGAACTACAGACTTCAGCATTTCCTAAGGAGAAAAAGAACTTAAAAGTGCTTTGGAAGAAATGAAAACCTTCAGAAGAAGATAGAACAAGGATTCCCCCTAATGGAGAAAATGTACACTTTCCACAGACTCTTGTTTTGGCTTTAAATGCAAGTCAGTGTGATGACAGAGAATGTTAGTGATATTTTTAATGTATGATGAGTAGTTGTGGTCTTACTATATTGCTGAAATAGGAATTACTAAACTCGAAGGGAAGTGACTACAGAAAAAATATAAAGCAGAAAAAGATTAGGATGTTTTTGTTGTCACAAAGCAAGACAGAAAATTTAAAAGATATGGTGTTTAAATTAAGACTTGACCATGGAAAAGCATTAGACCTGCTCTCTTGGCCTCTTTTTACTTATTATTACAGTCAGTGGAGAACTTGGTAAAGACTTACTGGAGATTATGTACTGAGCAAGGTGAGGACTGGCTCATACCCACAGCATGGCCTGCCATGCAGCTCGGTCAGTTTGCTACCATCATTCTATTATCTTATAAGAAAGTTCTAATTAGCAAACTAGAATCCAAATAAGATCTCCACAGTTTAAATTGTATATATTACCAAATGTGAAAACTCCTTGCGTTTGTGCTTTAGTTTCATGTTCTGTTTATATGTAGCTGGTTTTTTTAACTCTCTTCATAACAACATTATTGAAAATTCATAGCTGAACCACTGATTGCTTTGGAGTAAAGAACATTTTACACTCTGCGTTGACAAGCCATTTGCTAAGGTACTTATATAAAATATCTTGTATATGATGGTTTTTAACTACATAGACTCCCTTGGAAACACTTATACCTACAGATTAATTCCCATTAGTAGTATCAGGTTATCCTGTGTCACTGTGTAAGGTCAAGTCAGGTGAGAATGTTAAAAGCACTGCATCTGTCAGGGGTTTAAAAGTATGGCCAGAATAAAAGTTTTTCCGACTTAGTTCCCTAAATGAAACTGCATATTTTAGACACTGTTCATCTTGGTCTTTCACCTAACACAATCAAAGTCCATCAAGATAGCACAAACATTTTTAGCCTTTCTTCTTATTTTAAAATATAAAATAAATGTAAGCAAAATTTTCCAAGGTTCTCATACTTTGCAGGAACATGCTACTCAAGCTGTGTCCTTTCCCAGAATGTTAAAGACATTTCAGAGTACATATAAAGCAGGAAACTCTTAAGTCTGCATAGCTACAGAAGAACCTGTCTAGTCAGAGGTGCTAAGGGTCTTAGGAGACACAAATTTATTTGCCTTAGTGCCCAGGCACTTATCCTTGTTGCCAAGCCTGGCAGGCAACAGCACCTATTGAATCCCCCTAACAGTTCCTTATTAACTGCTTCTGAAGAAAATTATACTTTGACTTTGCTTCTTCCCAGATCAGTTACAGGGATTATTGTAAACCGTAAAGCCAAACAGATGCAGTTGGAGTAATGGCAACTCAGTCAAATCACAGCTAGCAGGATAGTCTGATGGACTCCACAGAGTTACATTTCACATGCGAAATGCAAACAATGTCTGCAGGCAGGTATGTGGAAGTGTATAAATACAGCTCCAAGGAAAAGATAATTTAGTATGAGATAGGTTGATTTTAAAATCTTTAATTCAACCATACCTGTAATCTTAAGAATATTTACAGTTAGATTCTGATTTGTGGCATGGGCCCAGTTATGACACTATTTTCTTCACAGATTTTTATGGAAAGAACATCATCCTCTGCTGTTTCCTCTCACTGCAGAAAGTAAGAATCTGAGAAACTGTATGGTAAGTGGGGAATCTATAAAATCATCAGAAATAGATTTCTGTAGTCCATGAAATTTCTCAGTGGCAGGGCAGGTGGAGGAAGATAAAAATAAACTATCTTTGTCAGCTTATGATTCTTGAATTGGTTCATGGTCATAAAGATTTTTCTGAAAGAATACTAATTTATCAAAAGCATAAATAAGAAATCATACTAGATGACTATGAAAAGACAAAAGAGAAATAAAAACATACAGGAAAAATCAGAGGAAAATCAGAGCAATTATTATGCTACATTGTTTTGCTCTGACATCAAAAAATATGCTTAATAAATGTAATGGTTCACCAAAGTGGAGAAGATCATAAAAATTGCATTTTTGTTCTCATTTAGCCTTGTTATTTTGCAGACAAAAAAGGTTGAAAGATTAGAATATTGGTTTTCTCTGAACACAGCTTTCTCTGTAAGTATGAATTAATCATCCAGTGTTATGCTTATGGATTATTATTCAATGGCATGATTCACGGCTACAGCTGACATCAGATTTCATTATTACATCCTACATAACTTTGTCCTGGAAAACTAATTTACCTGAAATTGACTCATTTAATCTGAGGCAAAACAAGAGATGAGACCCCTGTGTTAGCCTTTGGAGTCCATACTCACAGCACAAGGTTGCAGAGACATCCCACCTGATGTGGCAAGGTGGCCAGGAGAATGGTGTTTGCCTCTGTAGCAGTTGATGCTTGAACTCTGAGGTCTTCAGCGTTGGTCCTCTTCTGTTAGTCTCACCTCTTAGACTTTAAGGTACCCTTTTATCCTTTCAATCACTATGATCTCTTGCCTTTTGTATTTTCTCATTTTGTCCAGGCTGACTGCTCAATGTTGCTGGTGAGTCAGTTCCCAAAATGACCCAGAGATAACTGCTCACGTTTTGCTTGCTCTGCAGCCATCTTAACTGCAGTGTTGTCACATTATTTACCTTATGGCCTGCTAAATGTTAAATCAGCAATTTGCTAAATATGCTTATGCTGAATCCATATAACCATCAGGTAGTAATCAAACTGCTGATTTAGCAATTCAGCTAGTCTCTGTTTTGTTATTAGAAATGCTGAATGTATCTGTGTAAGGTTGGCAATTCAGGCAATTCATTTCAGCTCAAGTCCCTTTCCTTTAGCATTGATCCATGACCTTCTGCTGCTGCCTTCAGATTTTTCCACACAAATGCAGATATTTGCAGATATTGAGAACCTGACCAGGAGGCTGTCTGAGCATGGCCTCAGTCTAAGTGCCTGCTTACTTTTTGGTTTCTTCCTAAATCATATTTCATAAAAATACAAAAACATAGAAGCCAAAACAAACCCCTGAAGACAGTCAATATTGCATTAAGATACCAAGATGATCAAGGGACTGGACCTGGGTTTGTTCAGCCTGGAGAAGAGAAGACTGAAGACGTATCTTATCAATACTTATAAATATCTGAAGGGTGGGTGTCAAGAGGATGGGACTGGACTCTTTTCAGTGGTGCCCGATGACAGGACAAGGGGCAATGGGCACAAGTTGGAACACAGGAGGTTCCACTTAAATATGAGGAAAAACTTCTTTCCTGTGAGGGTGCCAGAGCAGTGGCACAGGCTGCCCAGAGAGGCTGTGGAGTCTCCTTCCCTGGAGACATTCACACCCCGCCTGGATGCGGTCCTGTGCCCCCTGCTCTAGGTGTGCCTGCTCACGCAGGGGGGTTGGACAAGATGATCTCCAGAGGTGCTTCCCAAACCCCTACCATTCTGTGATTCTGTGATACCATTCTGTGATTAAAGGGGGTGAAACGTTTATAACTCTCACATCCATGATCATATACAAGATCACATGCTACATGTATATGCAGTTATTTTAATTCCTCTGAATATGAACACAAAAGAAATGAACAGCTGGAAGAAAGACCAGGAGCACTGGCAGCAAGATCTGCAGAGGAACAACAGCAACAAAAAGTAACAAAGCGGGAGGAGCAAATGCAATGAGGAGGGATTGCGAGTTCTGGGAGAAGAGGAGGGTGGGTATACATAGATAAGGTTCCTAAAAGGCCACATAGGAGTGTGTCTGAGTAATATCGAGGACATGTCAATTCAAAGCTTAGCCTGTAAATAATCAGAAAGTCATTTTCTGTAATGCGTTTGAAGAAAAAAAAAAAAAAAGAAGACTCTTCAATTCAGAGGAGTACAGAAATTTTTTTCTGGAAGATTCTTTAAAAGAAAGAAAGAAGACACAAGCGAGTGAGTCGGAAGGCAAGAAATGTTTTAAATTATGTTAGCCATCACCACATTTCAAAATACTGTTTCCATAATTAGGATTATTTTATAATGTTTCCAAAATCACATCAGAATCTTAGCTTTCCAGTAAGTCTGTATGTCTTTTGCTTGCAGGAATATGGAATGGAAAGGTGAAACTGTGGAATTTCAAAATAGTCAAAATATGCTTGCTTGCTTACTATAATTAATAATAACTGAATTATTATGCAAGGCAATTTCTTAAGATTTTTTAATACATCAGATAGTACTGCGAGCTAGCAGATCTGAAGACAGTTACTTCTATATAAATATAAATGCATAAAACATACTACGATTGTACTTTTTATTAGTAGTACACGAAACCTTATTCCTTGTTTGTCACTCTGAAAATAATGTGTCTCCCCAGGAAATCCTGACTAAGGAGTGTGATGGGTATACCTGGCAGTGTTTAGACAGCAGGGGGGCTGCAGGGTGCCCTGTGTGAAGGAGGTCTTGACCTGCCCAGTGCTGGTCTCACCTTCTCCAGACAGCTCTGGAACAGGTGGAAACAACCCATTGTGCACAAAAACTTCCACCAGTTGGGGAGCACATGGTGCCTCTGCTCAAATGTATTTAAGAAAGTGGCTTTCACAAGGGGCAGGAGACATGTGAGATGAGAACAAGAGGACACATATAAGAAGATATATGAAGAGATGTGTTTCAAAAATTGTGGGGAAAAAACAGAGGAGGACAAACAAAGGAGACACATGGAAGGAGACATGGTAGGGGACGTGACTGTAGACATGTTGGAAGGAGCTGCCCCATGCCAGAGGAAGGATGTCTCTGAGGAATGGCGGCCCATGGGCAACACATACTGGGGCAGAGACATCCCCCCAGGGATTGCTGCCCACAGGCAACCCCTGCCAGAGCAGATGAAAAAGCTTAAGAAGCAAGTAGCAGTAGAGGAAAACAAGAAGCATCCAGCAGCAAAAAGAAATCATTATACATTGACCTCAGGCCTCTGTGCTGCCCATCACCTCACCAAACAGACTGGGACAGACTGAGAGTTACATGCAACAAAAACAAGGAGAGTTGAGAGACTGTGAAGGTAAAGGAGATATGCTTGTCTGAAGTTGAGTCTAGGATACTCCTTAAATGTTCATTCAATTGTTTACATTTATTTTTTTTCTTCAATACCCAACTCAGTTTACATTAATTATCAATAACTAAATTAAATTAAAATCCTCAAGTCAAGACTGGTTTTGCCTGCAACAAGGAGTCAAGGATTTTTTGTGGGGAACACTTGATCTGCTGAGGAGAGGTACAATGTCAGAAGTAATATGAAATTCTGATCTTTTTGATTAGGTCTGAGCTGAGCTTTTTTTCTCAGAAACATATAAATGTTTATATTAATCAAAATGAAATATTATTATTAAAAATTTAACATTTTTTCTGACTGAGCCAAAAAGTTGGTTCCCCCTTTCTGAAGCAGACCTCCCTGCCAGAATAGTTGCATCAGCTGATTTTCTTGAACAATTCCATCTGGTTTTTTCCATCTGTACAAGCCTGCCGTATGTTTCCCCTCCTGCTCACTTTGACCTCACGTTCCACTGTGGCACTCGAACAGCTTCAGAAAGTTTAAATTGCCAATATTATCAGTTGCTCAAAGCTCCACCATTGCCTTTACTTATGCTTGGAGTACATTATTAATACATCAACATCAGCAACCAGTCCATTATGTTTTACTTAGCTAGTGAGCAATTATTTATCTTCTTTTATCTACTCTCTTAATTTTTATTAAAATTGCCTAAAATTTTTTAGGCATTCCAAGAACTGCTTTTTTGTAGCTCTAAAAAGGCAAAGTACTGAGACAACAAAAAATATTAGAGCCAAATATACATTTTAATATTCATCTTGGTATGAATGCAGAATTGATTTGTCATGTCTGTTATTCCACAAGCAAGCTTACAATTTAAATTGCAACAGTGATATATCTACTGACTAAAGTAATACTATGAAAATAATCATCTCCCTCTACTGACTCCTAGTTCTGAGAATATCTGTCATATCTTCCAATGCAGTAAAATTCTTAAGCCATGGAAGTGACAGACTTCAAATGTAAAGCCAGTGAAGGAGGTTTGGGTGTCTCACTCCAGGCTTAGATTTAAAGTTCCTTTCTGGAATTCAAAGTTTTCCACACCTTCTTGCAGCAGCCTATTTTCTGGTTGTACTTCCTAAGCCGTTGCACCCTTTTTACTTCCCAATGAAATCACATGTAATGCTTCCTTGTCTCCCTAGTAAAATGCTCATTTCACTATGAAACTGAAGCCTGTTCCTTGCTGAGTGTGTATCAGCCCAACTCAACTGGAGCTAAGCATCAGCCAGTCTAGCATCCATGAACACTAAGTAAAATATGTAAGCTTATTGGCAGTCTTGTTTCTAAATGTTTGATAAAGGGTGTCATTACACCATTTACCTAACACTTCTTCTTTTACTCTCTGCATTGCTCAAATTTTAAATAAAGTAATTAAAAACAGAGACTTTTAAGATGAGGAAATCTGACCAGACTGACAAAGCATGACATTCTCTTTTTACGTTTTGTGCCCGCTTTGTAAACAAGCACTTTGTTTCATCTGGCAATCTATATTTCGGTCAGTAGAGGGAGTCTTCTATTCAGTGGAGCCACATTCAGTTCCATCCATTTACTCTCAAACTCGATGTTTGGGGGATAATTGATTTAAAGGTCAAGGCCAGCAAACCAAAAAAGGCTATCAAGCAGAATGTTTTCTCTTTCTTTTTATTCAGGGGGGATGAAGAACTAAGATCTTTTGCCATCTAATTGTCAGTAATGTTTTCTTCCAAAAAGAAGAAAAATGTTAATCCACTCTTATCTTTCTTCATCTCAGCATTGGTTTGCAAAGGCCTTGAATGTTTTCAACAAGAGGTAGTAAAGATTTGGCTGCAGAAGACAGGATTTTTTTTTCAGGACATGAAACAGCAAGTCTTGCAAATAATGGCTATTTCCCTCCAACCCTTTGCACTGTTGCTTCTATCTATGTACTGTTGCCATTAGTATTGAGAGAGCCATTGTTCATTGTAAGAAAATATAAAAGAACATCATTATAAGTTCAGATTTCTACAGTGGCTTTCTGGAGGGGTTTTGATCAATGCAGAAGGACTGCCTGAAAAGAGAAACATTTTCCAAGAGAATGTATTACACAGAAAGAGAATGCTCTGACACTGAAAGAAACTGGGGAAAAAAACATACCTACCAGTAGGCTAGACAAAGGGCACAGGTCAAGGCCTTTTCTTTGAAAGCACTGATTAATGTGAGGTCCTGTTACCTGCTATAATCATCGTTTTGTTCCAAGTGAAAGGTTTCCTACATTCCTAATTTGTCTTAGGGATGGTAAAGGAGAAAAAAACTGTCTACTTCGGTCCAAGGGTGAGACAGTTTCATTTTGCGTTCAGTTCAAAGTGATGGATACAAAGGATGCAGGTTGTTGTACAAATGCTAACTGAGTGATTCCCTGGAAAAGCAGCCCCTGAGGCTCACATCACTCAACAATTTATCTTGATGAGAAGGGGCATTTGAATTGTTTCTTAAATAAAATGTTACTGTGGCAAAGTTAACAGGAACTGTTAAATCCTCATAGAGAAAAATCTCCATTTATATGCACATGTGTACTCTCATATTAAGGAAAGACTAGATGTTTGCAGAAATTAAGTGTCTGTACTTGATTTTTCTCCATGAAATATAAAACATGCTGGCAATTCCTGCTTTCCTAAGACTGGTAATCTAGGTATATAGTGGTCCTGATGCTGTTTTCACTGAAGCCCGTAAGAGAAGTCCAGTTGATTAAAATGGGATTTACACAGACATTTTGGAGGGGAGGTGGGGGGAAGTTCAGCACGTTTCTCTAGTGATGGAACAGCAAAAGGAACCCCAGGACAGACAGGCTTCTAGGACTCAGTTAAGTGCCTAAACTAATATAGAATAAATACAGGTCAAGAGCCATGGAATATAGAAAGTAAATTATAGCAAAAGGGTCCATTAGCTACAATTGTAGATACAGCAAAGTCAATACTCAGATTTTTCCCATTGCAACAGCAAAAAGAAACAGTTTAACTACTTTTAATACAAGGTGTCAGTGACACTAGGGATATGTCCTGTATAGGGCGCAAAACTTTGCAGCCAACACCATCACCAACAAAATTACTTTCCCCATAATCAGCAGACATTCTGCCCCAAACTTTAATCTGGTTCAGTGAAGGTGTGACATCCCATGCCATACAACCTTCTAGTTTCTGAGGATTCTGCCCAAAAATGGGAGCCCTGCTCTTTCTATTTTATCAGAGTATTTTGTCAACCAACTAAATGCTGGAACTCAGAAATGGCATGGAGTAATTTACTTCTGTGATGTAGTAAAGCATGGAAATTATATTACTCACAAAGCATGTATGCCATTTGCCACCTGATGTAAGCATATGACAAAAACTCTAATTTTCTAAAAAGTATTTTAGTTTAACTCTACAGGAAGAGCCAAGAAGCGATACTGTCTTGGATACAGTTCACAGGTAGTGAGACCATTCATCCCTGAAACTGGTATCACCAGGACTGAAGGTAAAATGTGAAAATCCCTTCACAAATCCGTGGCAGATGACAGTGAAAGAAAGAAACTTCCACCTCCATCCTTACTTCTCCTAGCAAAACCCATGAACATCATTATTAACTGGAAAGGCACATAACATTTTGACTGTAACTGGCAACCCAGGCAGAATTCAAGAGAATTAGGAGACTTGAAACAAATAAATATAGCCTAGTCTGTTTTGTCTTTTAGAGTCAGTTTCATGTGCCCTCCTTGAGCAGTACTGATCAAATAAAAAACTAGCTCTGTAATTTATAGTAATGGTAAATACCAAAACTCCCACAGGCCAAACCCTCAACAAGCACCCCCAGTACCAAATACAATGCAAACTGTATGCTAATGACAGTTCCTGTTCCTCACTTTACATCTCAACTTACTGATTAAGGTAAGATTACGAACCATTTATTGATCTGATGAATCAGGTGAAGTATTTCTGATGTTTTATGCAATTCTTCAACTTTTCTCTATTGTTCTTTTAAACTAAGCTATGAAGTGTGGGCAGCCATTCTTGAGTATGAAGCGAGCTTTTAAGTTAAAATGGGATGTTAGGCATTCCCTTAGGCAACTCAGTGCGTAGCCACCATTTGGTGCTTTGGACATTCCCCAAAAACTTCATAACAAACAGTAACATGTAGTAAAGATTAAATAACATTTGCCCTTTTAAGTCCCTTAAAACATTTGAGCAAATGTCATCTGTTCCTGCCTCAGGATGGGTACTTTTGTAAAATTTTAGCTACATCAGTAAAAGCCATCCATAATATAGCAATGTTTTCTTTCCCTGTCTCTCCACCCACATATGTATATATAAAGACGTTTACATGTCTTTCCCCATGCTTAAAAATGTATGTTTCTCACATATATGACAATTTTTGCAGATATTCTATCATCTCTGGACTTTGTTACAAACACTATAAACTTGTATGGAAGACCCTCCTATGTCATGCAAACCTCTGTAGCCATCTCAGTGAAAATTCACCCATGCTTTGCCACCTTACAAGACCAGAGAAATCATTTTCTCATTCACAGCACATGTTTGTTAGCATTCAGCTGCTACAGGCAGTACCAGAAAGCTATGCAAGAGAGCTAAATAAGCCAGTTTATATACAACAAAGTATCACTGAATCAGCTAAGTACGCCATTCTTGCTGACTATGAAATGGAGACAAAGGAAAAATAAGACTGAGGAGGTGAAACAAAGATGTCTGCTCTGTACTGAACAAGATAGAGGTCCCCATAAGAGTTACCCCACAGTGACAGTAGGAGATGTAGGTTTTGGTTTGTCTTTTTCGGCATTTCACATTTGTGATCTCAAGTCAGAATATTGCAACTCAACCACTCTTTTTAAAAATAACAACAGGCTTAGAACAGGGCTGCAGTATGTTAGATAAAGATTACCCGTGCAAACTAACATTACTGACACACATGGGAAACATGAAACTTTATTTGATGCATTCCACAGCTAATATAATTTTTTTGTTGACTTTAAGTTGTGCATGAACTTTTTATTTGATCATATAAATTATTTTCTAATAAAAGCAAATGCTACTCTTAGGTAACCCAATCTAATTTATTGATTTACATTAATTTGCAGTGTAGTATACCATAGGAAAACAGATATAAATCCCACGACTTACTAGGTCTGTTGTATCCTTGACTAGCCCTGATGTAAGACATTTCCTCAAGATGTGTAGACAGCTCCTGATTTTTGAGGGGAAGACACCCTTCAACAAGGCAAGATCGAGTCACAGGAATGTGACTACAGCTATCTGCAAACCTAAATACCATTTTCTATCCTTTCATTTTCACTGAAGCTTTGAAGTAAATACGAAAGGAGCCAGAACTGAGCAAATTACCTGAGGACTGAAACATTTTTGACATAAGTCTCAAATGCAGTTCAAGTCTTTTATACTTCTTCGTTGTTGTAGTTTTGTTTCATCTCAGAATGTGAGTGACGGTAGTGATGATGGAAAGATTGGACAGCTGGCCTCAGTTCCCCATGTTGGATACAGATAGAAACACTGTGAGATGCTCTCTTTCAGGAGCCTCAGAGCCTGTGCAGCAGAAACATTTAACTATTTCTTGCTGAAGGAGTTGTGCAACAGGAAGGATCTATTTCACATCTACTACTTCAGCTGGTCCTGTATGCTAAAAGATTTCCTCTCTAAGTGGAAAGGCTGTAATTTCAAACCCATTTGCAACTAATATGCTGAATTTGCTGTGCCAGCATGAAAAATTCTCAAATCTCCTTACTACCATAAGGCCCAGTAAGAAGTTGCTGAGCAATCTCTACTTTGATTCATCCACCAAATATGGGAAGAAAACATAAGAATTCTTCAAACTTTTTTAAATATAACCAAGTCTAGGGCAATGAAATCAGTATGAAATCTGACTTAGAAGTCAAAGCAATTACTTATTCCAGGTATCATCCTCTAGAAGGCAGTTTTTAACTACTTCTCTACCCAAATGACAGTTGCCCCTCTTAAACTACTTTACCAGTCTGCGTTTTGCTTCAATTACCATCTACTCCATGTCCCAAGGGGTAAGGGCAAGGGTTCCATCACAATGTGAAGGGGTGGAACTAAGACTGGACTCAATTCTGCCTCAATACCTTTAAAATATGTAGGGAAAGGTAACTGGTGTAAGAAGCCAGTTTATATTTCCCACTACCAACAGGTCGGTTCTCAGGCAGGTAACCGTACACAGTTCTGGCTTCCTCTGTGCCACTTACAGCTTGAAGAAAGCCTAGCCATGCTTTTGCTGGCATAGGCAAAATAGGGGAAATACACATGTTTTGAAGCATACAGGCTTGTAATGGAGGGTTTGTATGCTGAAAATTTTTAATATTTTTTTCATAAAACCTTGACTTATATACTTAAATCATCACAGATTTAAGTTTTTTTCATATCACCTATAAAATGTTAGCAAATGTGCAACATTTGAGGGATAGGGAAATGATTCTACAACACTCTTACTTTTTCATTATATACCCTTCTGGTTTAATAAGATATAATTTTTAGATACATTATTGTATGCCATTCTAGACATAGCAAGAATGGGGCTGTTCCACAATGTACAGTCACCCGGGGTGACCCCAGAAGAAAGCAGGGCTGTGCCCTCACTGGCAGAGCACAGTCCCAGGACCTGAGCAAGGTGGTAATTGTCAAATACAGTCAAGGTGATGAGTCAGGTCTGAGGTCAGCCCAGAAAATCCACTTAGGAGTAGCAGGGACAGGACAAGACACAGGTCTGCCTACAGCTCTGCTCAGGCAAGGGCTGAGGCCCAAGCTCACCTGAAGCCCCAGGCCCATGAGTCCACGGGTCCAGGTTGGGGCTGGGCAGTGCACTTAAGGGCTGTCCCCTAAAAACATCAACAATGCCAATTAGAGCACTGCCTGCACTAATAATTAATGCTTCATAGAACGCCAAAAAATTTCATAGGTAAAAATCAAACAGTGATAGGTGACAGACATGTTAAGTTCACTTTAAAAGGAAACAGCAAAACTTAATGAGGCTGACAAAGAAAAAAAAGGACTGCAGGACTGTCAAACGACTACACAGGAGAGAGCATATACATACTGTCCAGTGCAGTCTCCTCCTCCTTTTCTCATTCAAATGGATAATAAGAACTCTCAGAAAAATACATTGGCTATGATTTATCATCATTCAGATAGAAATGTTAGTAAGTCATTGCGACATCTTTTTCATCTGCCTCCCTTTTTTAATGTGGCTTCTGAAGCCAAAAGGGCAGGTGCGTTGTATTGAGCCTCATAGTGTTTTAGCAAACAAGATCCAGAGTATGTGAACAGATACTGTAAGTCTGCACTGACAGACAGAAACTTAAAAGGAAACAGAATAAAAGTCATTACTACTCACAGAGGCCTCTTGCACAGTTGGCATCTAAAAGCCAGACTCATACACTTTGAAGAATGCAACCTGAGTTCTTTCATTTCTCTGTGATGCCAACACCTGACATGGCAAGCCTTCTGAGATTGTGATCAGCTCTATTCCTCTAGCAGAGTATTAACTGTACTTCAGAAAAGGTGTGACTTACTTTTTTTTTTGGGGGGGGGCGGGGGGGGAGAATATATGTGGACAATTGAATACTTACACTCTATTGACAAAATATCAGTAACTTTATGTGTGAAGAATGTGTGTGCAACGTGTTCTTATTTATTTTGAAATACCATCACATCTGTGAGTTCCTAGAAACCTTTATACTAGCAACAATACAAAATTAGATGATTAAAAAAAAAGATAAGCCTTGCTCCAAGAAAGGTACTGTCCTTATAGGAGAGTAGGGACAATGGCTGACAGCAGATGGGTAAGGTGCCAGATTAGAGGACTTCATTGCCCCAGGAAGTGAGAGAGATTTATCACTTGAAGAATCAAACTAGGGAAGATATCAAGGCAGGAGAGGTTATGTACTGCCAAGTACTGGATCCCCTGTGACACCTGACCTGTATTATGGGATCTCACTTGAATTTTATTTTACTAGTGTAAATCATAACTTTAGTTACATGATAATCTCTTCTTAGTCTGTCATTTCTAACTGATGTTTTCATTGCAAAATATCAAAACAGACTGTTCTGCTATTATTTTTATAACATTTGCATTTGTAGCTACATAAAATTGCAGAGATCTTTCTTGAATTAAGTTTAGCTTACCTGCAATATCTGAAGCACACACAGGTTAAATGATACCCTGACTGCTATACAGTAGGCATTAGAAACCAGATTTTCTAATTTTTATCCTGGACTTTCAGTTCAAAAGAAGACAACTCTGAACAGGCAGGATTTGGAAAAATGAATCGGACAAATAATATAAAGTCTCTTGGAGTTCAGACTGAGAACATTGTTCAGGAGAATGTTGGATGCTATTTTCTGTATAGTGGTCATGAAGAACTAGGGTCAGATACCACACTTTATTCAGTTACTTACATGCAAAAAAAAAGGCCTTCCGATTATAATTCTTCATATTTCGTGTAGCAAACAGGGAAATATTCTGTCATATCTTCAAGATAACTATGATTATCAAGATAACTCAATTTCCTAGACATTGCATCCCCTGTTTATGTTTAAATCTCCATATAAGAAAAAAGGCAACAGAATCATATTAGATCCAATTGACTAGAGTAAAATGGGCTTTCAAAAATTGCATGGAAAAATTATCACCAAAAAACCCCTTTCCAGACACGTGGGAGTCTCAGCTACTGGGTGCTAATTTTTATCAATAAATTCTTCCTTGAAAGCAGGTAAGTAGAATCTGTTTACAAGAAGCCATACAGGGCAGAGGAAAAAGAAAAGGAAGAAGAAAGGACAGAGACTCATTGGTACCATGTTGTGGGAAGTAGAAATGCTTTGTGGATTTCAGAAAGGCAGGTGGCCAGATGTTCAGATGAAGATTTGGCTAAGTTTGCATTTTTAACTCAAGAATTGTTTCATCATTAGATGCCTGGTACACAATGGCTTGTTTTAGAGAGGCACACAAGGAGCAGAACAGAATAGGTCATGATTCCCAGACAGAATAGGTCATGATTCCCAGACAAGTCACTGTCACTGTTGAGGATGGAGAGCAAATAAATAACTTAAAAGTATATAAACACAGGTCTCTCTCCATTTCCTTTACCCCCTCCAATGGCTTTGTGCCTTCCTGCAAATGCAAACACACCTGCCAGAGAGTACAAACCACCAGTAACAACTGACCCCTCATAGCTCTGCCACATCTCCTCTGCATCACTGCCTAGACCCAGAAAAAAGTCCCATGAAGGCCATAACTCAAGCTCAAAGGCAGAAGGAGGAGAAATACAGTATTTACTATATCTACATGCTATAGCATCTTAGGGAAAACACTTAAGACCTTCATAGAAAGCCTAAAATAGAAGCTAAACTTCATCGTAGGAGTTCCTTTCCAACTGGCCTATGAAATAAAGCAGTTCACTTACGCTATGAATTCTAGCTGAGTTTTGTATTATTGACTTGGCAGCACAGTATGTTCACTAATGCCTGGCAAACCACTTATCATTTAATCTGCTTAGAGAACAGGATACAGAAAAGTATAGGCTTATCATGCAGCTTATATGAAAACACAGCAAAGCCAGCTCCAAAATATTTTTCTGTATTGAGTGGTCCTAAATTTTTATGTATAAAATTAGTAAGTTTTATGTTCAAATGCATCTTTGAAGAGATCCTATGTGGAATACAAAAGAACTAACGAAGTATCATATAATTGATCTTATGAGTTGTAGAACTATTCTAGACATCTGTAACTGCTCTTAGTTGACAGACATTTTGTGTGGAATAAAAGATTTAAGTTAGAGATGATGTATTCTTAAGGGTTTGTATCAATGCACAAAACTCTAACATGAAACCCAGATAATTTTCAATCCATTATTTAATGCCACATACACACTGAAAATAGCTATGTTAGGAGTCATCTTGGGCAGATTTACATTTCTTCCAGTTTTTACATCCCTTTTTTTTTCAACTAATATTTTAGAGGAGAATAAATTACTGCCAACTCTGTCCTTTCTTTCACTTCCGGTTCAAACTTACCTGGCAATAAACTCAACCTCTTAGCTTCTTTTTCCTTGCTTCGTTATTGTGCACAAGTCTACTCCCCATTCCTCATGCCTTCAAGCATTAAGTCATCTTAACTGTCTGCTTTTGCTGAGTTGATTTCACTTCATAACTTTATTTTCTGCCATATCAGATAATTGCTATCATTCAGTGTCATTGTGATACAATGTCTAGTAACAAAATATTTAACTAAAACAGACTGAGAAATAGATAATGCTATATTCCTGACTTAAAGCAATTTTTTAATTTTTTTGTATTGTCAAAGTGTTTACTAATGGCTTGCAGTAGAAGACCACAGGAAATACAGGGATGTCTTTATTCACTCATGAACAACTCTTAGCATTTCTTACGCAAGTTGTACTATAGAAATCATAGGTTTACATTTTATCAGCTAAGGCTTATCTGTCCAATACTTTCCATGCCACATATTGTCAAGTGTTCAGTAAGTGCTGAGGATGGCCAAAATGTCTAATCATAACTGCTAGTACAGACAAAAAAATAAGCAAACTATTTGTTGTGTCCAGATGGAATAGGTTTAGGGTTTTTTCAATGGCAGCCTGAAATGTGCCAGCTGAAGCCACACCTCAAGGTACAGATGTATGTGTTGGATTTTAACACCAAGATTAAGTCAATCTTAAGTGCTGACCCCTAAAATTAAGTTACGTACTATCTTTTTACACCTATGTCCTACTGCTTATTGAAACACATTTAGTAACCATTAATTAAAATTTTACTTGGATCATAGCTATTAGAAATTAGCAAGGGATTTCCTTAGAAGTGTAATATGAATTGTTTGTTTTAAAAAAGATTCCAAAGATTTTATGCTTACATTTGAAATATACACAAATAAATCAAGGAAGTATCAGGCATCTAAAGATTCCTAAAGAAAAAATCCAGTTGCCTTCATTAGCATACATCATCCTAGTTTTGTCAGGATTTCAGCTATACAGCCAGATAAATTAATTATATTTCTTCTTCCACTATCTTATTTCATGACAACTGACCTCATTCTCCTCTCCTTAATGCACACTGTCATTGCTGTTGGCTTTACATACATATGGAACAGGATGGATCATCTACCAACCTCTCCCTTTTGCTTCCACCCTTAATAGGAAGATGAGGTACCACTCGTCCTCCATGCAACACCCCAACTCAAAATTTAGACTACTCTAACACTTGGATTCCCCTCTAAGGCAGGGGAATTATTGTTAGTTAGGTTTTGCAGATGGAAAAGCCAAAGTCTCTGATTCTCTGTTGCCTTCGTCTTGCTACATAGGGTATAGCAGTTATCTATGTTGCTATGATAGCATCTTGGATTAATTGGTCAGTAAGCAGCACAACGTAGCAGGCACAAGCCTGAAGGGTTCCAATTTTCCATAGAAGATTCTAGTTAAACAAATTCTAGTTAAATTTACAAGTATCAGCATTATTCAGTATTTTTTAACATTATCGTTCCCTTTGCTTCAGTACAAATAACCAAGTCCAAGACGAGAAAGTGTCTGGCCCAGAATGCAGCTGCTTCATGTGCAAACAGAAGAAAACCTGTCCAAAATCAAGATCATCTGAGTAAAACCTCTTTCTGATGTCACATTCTCTAAAAGTATGTAAACATCATTAAAAATATATTAAGGCAGATGATAGGTGTTTACTATATGTTAGGAGAGCTGTTTATCACTGTAGCACTCCATAATGTGAAACAAGAGCACCAGCATAATTTCACTGCAGGGGAGTATAATTTTGCCACCACACCTGAGGAATTGTGGCTCAGATGAGGAATAATACACATTTACCCACTGATTGAATAAATATTCTTATCTCAGAAGAATTCCAAATATAACCTGGGAGGTCTGTTTGTTTTAAAAATTCTAGCTGCATTTCTGAAGAAAAATAAGAAGCAAAAGCTTTGGAATTGTGCTAAAATGGAGTCATACTATGATGAGTACTGCATTTTATTACAGGATGTTATATTGACTACTGAATTCCCTCTCTCTAAAATGAAATTAATTTAACTCTAGCTTCAAATCCACAAAAGGACCCTCATAATCTCAGAGCTGAAGTCCAAATATTGAAGAACAGAGTTCCTTTCAGTGGCTTGTAGTGTCATACCTACACTGAATTTCATTTCAGGAGTTACCAACAGAAAAATATTACCCTTTTGCCCTCAGATATTTTGCAGTAGTTCTTAAAAACAGAAACTTATCCATCTGTAATCTATTAATTCTACTAACATGATGAGGAAATCTGAAAATGGGTGAGTATATATCAGGCTGAAGGAAAGAGCTCTATGTGAGTGGTTCAGGACTCACCTGGAGTCCTTCACTGGAATCAGGGGCCAAACACCCTTTGATCCTGATATACTGAATACTACCCCAAGGAATCCCTGGAAATAAAATAAAGTCTTTAGGAAAGACATTTACTGTAAAACCTGCTTATCATTCATTTCCCTGTTGATAATTT
>VZTV01048931.1:0-12934 GCA_013400875.1 Anhinga rufa
GTTCCAGTCTCCACCATGGGATGCACTAGTAAAAAACTAAGAGAATTTTATCTGAGCCAGAGAGCTTTGGTTTTAGACTTCATTTTAGGAGGGGAAAAAAAAAATCAAAGAATATTTGAGAATTACCCTTAGAGAAGACAGGCAAGAAAAAGCATGTGGGAGAAGCTTGCTTTGAAAATTATTGTGGGCTGATAACCTGAAAAACCAGGTTTCTGAGAACAGTTATTATAAAAAAGTATAGTATAATTTTCTTACCGGTTCAGATAGTGTTTCCAAGATGAAATTAATTTCCGTGTTCTTGGGTGTTATTGCTGTGTCTATATGATTTGTAAATTATTTAGGAATGCTAGTAATTTGCTTTATTTTGCTTTTTATCAAACCTGCAAGACTCTGGGTTGCATTTCTTGCTGTGCCAGTTAAGATTTTGAGTCAACTGCTTAGTTGTTGTTTTTCTTACCTCTAGCAACTGAGAAAATGTTTGTTGTTCCCCAAGGTCGTGTTTAAAAGGTAGAAATGCACAAAGTTATTATTACTCTCGTGGCCTAAATTAGAAGCGGAGAACAGAGGACAGTTGAAGAATTTAGAAATGAAAATAGTTAGAAAAATTGCCTTGACAGTATCTGCTGTCACTTTTGCCTTGGAAGAAATTGTCCTAAGAGCAGTCACGGAATTAATTTGTTTTATTGATTATATTAACTTGGAGAATTCATCTTTGGAAACACAAAGCCAGTCTTAGCTGTGCTGTCAATTCAGTTGTTTCACTGCTCCCTTTTTACTTATCATTAAAATCGTGATTGATTAGCTTGTTGTGTATTTTATTGCCTTGTTTCCTAAAATGAAAAAGTAGCAATATGAATCTGAGGGCTCAAATACTCAAGGTAGATACTTAAAAATAATCAGCACCTACTATCAAAACAGTACTTCAGCCTGAAAGAGATATTGCTAAAGCTCCTTCATATTAAGGAAAAATTCATGATTACAGAGGTGACCCCTGAAAAATGCTGTTGAGAGTAAGCCTTACCCAGGTCTTACTAATATAGTCAGTCACATGCAGGATTATGTTATCAAAACATTTCCTTGTTTGACTGCATGGTCACTCTGAAAGAAATGTTGGCGTTAAGTTGTAAGCAAGAGAAGAGGACACTTCTTAATGTAACCTGGGATACCTATATGCTTGAAGTTAAGCATGTAAAAGGTTTCTTGTAAGATTAACGTCTATCTCTGTAGACAAGTGAAAATGGATGGAACAGATTTCCTCCTATTTACATTGTTGCTTCTTTTCCTATAGTAAAATCCAGATAGATTCCAGAGAGTTGTGGTGAATGAAGCCAAATCCAGTTGGCAGCCAGTCACAAGGGGTGTTCCCCAGGGCTCAGTTTTGGGGCCAGTCTGTTTAATATCTTTATCAATGATCTGGATGAGGGGATTTGAGTGCACCCTCAGTAAGTTTGCAGATGGCACCAAACTGGGTATGATTGTCGATCTCCTCAAGGGTAGGAAGGCTCTGGAGGGGGATCTGGACAGGCTGGATCGATGGGCTGAGGTCAGCTGTATGAGGTTTAACAAGGCCAAGTGCCGGTTCCTGCACTTGGGTCACAACAACCCCATGCAACGCTATAGGCTTGGGGGAGAGTGGCTGGAAAGCTCCCTGGTGGAAAAGGACCTGGAGGAGCTGATTGACAGCTGGCTGAACAGGAGCCAGCAGTGTGCCCAGGTGGCCAAGAAGGCCAGCAGCAGCCTGGCTTGTATCAGGAACAGTGTGGCCAGCAGGAGTAGGGCAGTGATCGTGCCCCTGTACTGGGCATGGGTGGGGCCGCACCTTGAATATTATGTTCAGTTTTGGTACGAGAAGGACATTGAGTTGCTGGAGCACATCCAGACAAGGGTCTGGAGAGTAGGTCTTATGAGGATTGGCTGAGGGAGCTAGGGTTGTTTAGCCTGGAGAAGAGGAGGCTGAGGGGAGACCTTATCACTCTCTACACCTGACAGGAGGTTGGAGTGAGGGGGATGTTGTTCTCTTCTCCCAAGGAACTAGTGATAGGATGAGGGGGAATGGCCTCAAGCTGTGCCAGGGGAGGTTTAGATTGGATAGTAGGAAAAATTTCTTTCCTGAGTGGTCAGGCACTGGAACAGGCTGCCCAGAGAGGTGGTTGAGTCACCACCCCAGAGGTGCTCAAAAAAGACATATATGTGACACTTCAGGACATGGTTTAGGAGGCATGGTGGTGTTGGGTTGATGGTTGGCCTTAATGATGCTAGATGTCTTTTCCAACCTTAACGATTCTATTCTATGATCCATACAGACCTAGATTAAGAGAAAAAAAAAACAAACAAACAAAAACCCCAACCTTATTGCAGCTTTTGAGCTTAAAAGCAAAAATCAAATTCAAATATATTATAATCCTTTTTGAATGACATCTTGATCACTAATTTTCATCCTAAATGGAATGGTGTATTTCATATGAATTGAGGATAACTTGCAGTAGTGCAGTGTTCATTCAGGGGAGTTTGTTTGTGTTCCCCAAATCTGAGCTAGTTCAATTTTTCTGAGCCTTTAAGACTCAGCTGGACCTTGGAAACAAATAAAACTGTGGACTTTGCATTAATATCACTGGAAATATTTTTGCTGATCTCAATGAATTCAGAATTTCACCTTCAAGATTTTTGGGGTTTCATGTGGCTTTAGCAGATCACACATAAAAAAGATTTTTTGCAGAGGCATATATGCATATAACTATGAGTTTATTTAAAATCTGCAAAAACCCCCTTCCTTATTATAATTCTTGATGACAAAGAACTTGATTTGTCTTACTCATGGAATAGTGAGCTATGATTTAGGATTTTATTTTAAAATTAGGTTTTAATGGTGTTTATTATGCTTCACCATTGCTTTGCTGGCTAAATATGAGTTTTATTTAATACTCTATATTATGTTTGTACCACAGAATATTATTTTGGAAATAGTGGTTTTCATAATTTTGTTTCTGTTGTACCATTTAAATTTCTGATTGATTTTCAAATCAGCCAATATAATCCTGTTTGCCAAGTGGAAAACATACAGATTTCATAGCAAGCTGGAGGTCTGTATACCATTGCATCTAGCTTAAAGGTAAATGTGAACATATTTGTGGTTTGATTTGTAACATCAAAATAGCAACAGAATACTGTGTAAAAGGTCTGTTGCCTTTTAACCTGTTAAATTAAATATCACCTAGTTTTTAATTTTCATACAATCATACATCCAGAGCCTATTTATCTGGACTCAAAGTAAATAAATACAATTTTTCCAGATGTTTAAGGAAATAAGGAACACTTGAAAGAGCTGTCTTGTTATGAATACTTCAAACTTTGGAACTTTAAAAAAGGCAGTTGGAAGATCCCAGTTGTGCATATGCCCAACTCTAATCACATGAATATTGTAATTGAAAACCCCTTAATCTTCTCACCTATTTCATGTTAGGCAGATAGTAGAACTTTAATAAAGGAATACTGCTCTAATGTCTTGATTTGGCATCCTCTGAGCTCTTAATCTTGAGGGTCCTCTTTGTTGTCAGTAAAGAATTTCCTTTATTGGGGGCAGGATCAAATCTATAGTCATTGTTATTACTAAATAGTAAAACAGAATGGTATCTTCATTTAAGCATAAGTAATTTCAAATGGATTTGCACATTTTGAGATTTTTACCCCATATCTTATTGCTTTCTGCAAAAAAAATCATGAAGATTTGAATATATTAAAGGAAGATTTTAGTTTATTTTAGCATGCTTTCTTTTCCTTTAAGATGGAACACTTTTCTGAAAAAGAAAGATTTGAAGACACAGAAGAGGAAGACAAAATGTGAGGAGTGAGGAAGGAGATTAGCACAAAGTAAATGGATAGTGCTTTTACTGAATCAAGTATTGGCAAGATTTTGGTAGTAAAACAGTGCTACAGTCACCTACAGAAGGTTCTGCTCTGGAAAGCAGTAGTTTGCTGCTGAATTCAGGAGACAGTCCTTCAGGAAGCTGCTTGTCCTTTCAAGTTTTCCAATTATAAAATTCTCAAGTCTCCTAACACAAATTCATGCAATGAATATGGCTATACTCTGTTCAGTATATCAATAAACTCTCAGAAATACGATGTAGAACAGCATGCTGATGAGCAGAAAGAAAGTGCATCAAATCAGATAAACACATCTACATAAGTTTTGAAAAGCATCTTAGGATGAGGCTCCCAAAGTAAGAAAAGTGTTGTGTTAGGAGGGTGATCATAGAGCATAGATCACAAAATGAGTGTTTTCAGTAAATATTATTTCTGTTTGAGGATGCTAAGTATGATGAGAAGTCTTCAGCCCAAAGAAGGAAATGAACCACCTTCTCTCCAAAGAGAAAATGTATTCTCTGAAGAGAATATATTTCCCAGACATCTTAAAAATAAGGTGGTTGAACAAGACAAGATGGAAGAAACTGGCAATGATTCTAAATCACCCAAGCTAAGTTTTATTGGAATTAAAAGACTGGTGATGTGGAACAAAAGACCATACCTCTTGAAGATGAGAGCTCTTAAGCAGAATCTGCTGTAGAATGTGTTTTTTTCAAAGCCTTTGGATAGTCCTGAGTCAAGTAATAACATAAAGCAGAACAAATGTCAAGTTCAGATAGGTAAAGAATTTCTAACATATCCTTAGCTATTGATTTTAATTGTGTAAACAGTAATTGTTAATGACTCTGTTAAATAGAAGTAATGCATTTTGTTATCACTATAATTAATTTTGTTATAAATACACTTTGCTACTCTCTTTAATGTAGCAGTAGGAATAATTACACTACCATGAAAAGAAGTACCCTTACTCATCGAAATACATAATAGATTGATCTATTCCTGTATGGTCAACTTCTGCATTAAAAAAATGTTGCCAAATAACACCTAAAAGTTGCTTGTATAAGTAATTGCTAATGTTAGTGCTTTTCTATGGCTTGGTTGTACACAAAACATAACAGATAAAGCTATTCTTGGGTGCCGTTTACAAGAGATGATGCCAAAAACTGGTTTTAATGCAGCACAATGTAGTGGAGAACCATGAAACTGTGCTTAAACAATGCAGTTGCCTTACGGTGGAGGAGAAGTTTTGCTCTCGCCTTAATAAAAGCAACACCCGTCATTAAATAAATGTGTTGGTAACATTCACTGTTGTCCCATAATTTAGATGGGAACCTCTCTGGAACAGAAGTCCTTAGAACAAATGTGACTGGTCCAAGGAGGCACTGGGAGAAGTCCAGCCTTGCATAGTCATCTTACATACATAGGCAGCTGAATCCAAGGTCTGTTTGCTTTTGTAGTTTATATTTCTTATAAGGTATTTCTTATTTTTAGTGAATATTTCAGAGAGGGCTTTAATACAGATATTTAACACTGCAGTGTCCTCAATCCTTATCTTCAGCTTTAATATTTTTTTCAATATTTAGTGTATTGCCTTAAGGTTATAATTGTCCTGAGAGTGATTTAATTTAACTCAAAGAAATCAAATTACAGTTGTCAAGATCTTTGTTTTAGTACACTCTCCAGTGAGGTGGTAGACTACAATGAATACATTCTTTTAATCAATGTTTCTGTCTGAAGCACATCCATAAATGAGACAAGATAATTCTAGTCTTGTATTGTTAATATCCCATAAGGCCTCCATAATGTCTGTGGTAAATTTTTATTCAAAAGCCTCAGAACTTGAACACGTTTATTTAGTAGACAACTGAATACTTAAGATGAGGAATAGAAAAAAATAACTATTAGAAGCAGAATGTTTGTATATTTAAATAGGAGAGATTGTTTAGAATGGATCAGATTAGCATTTACACTAGATGTAAATCTAATATGAAATAAGTTTAAAATGAGAAAAAATTTGAATCAAGCCTACTGGAGGAAAGCAGTGAGAGAATAAAAAATATTCGGAAAATAGATGAGGAAAAGGGCCTTGAAAAACCATTTACATAACAAGTACATATTTTTTTATTTCTGCCTTCATTGTACACCCTCCTCTAAGGCCACTTACCACAACAAGAAACTGAGTGCAAGTAAACTGGCTGAGCCCTTCTGGACTGGTATGTTTAGAATGTTCCTGTTTTCAGAGCGCATGGGAATTGTCTGAGTAAGTCTTTTCCTGTCCTGTTGAGATGTGCTTGTATTGCCCATGGAGTCATACAAAGGCAACAAGACTCTGACCTAGTGTGTTTCCCTGCACTTTCCCATTCAGTTGTGCATCTGCACACTTGATAAATCTCTCAGCCTGAAACTGGGAATAACAATGTGGTGGATGACTGACATACTGCAAATAGTGCTTTTCAATATCTTTTTATTCTTGAAAAGTATTTGGTCTTAGTGGGAAGTCTGTCCTGTTCACTGATTTTCAGGAGCTACTGTCCCACTTTCTTGCTATGGGCAAGACATGCTACCTTTATTATTCTTCAGAATGTTTTCCTGTGTTTTATCCTGGTTTTACTTGAGACGTAGCTGAAAACTCTCCAAGCTGAATGGTTTTGGATCATCCCTGTCCCCCTGCCCTACCATTAATGGTTTTAACACTTTGCTATTATTCTTCTGTTTTGATTAATGCATAAATTCTTATGATTCAACAGCAATGAATTATAGCCTTAGCTAGGATTATTTGATTAGTATTAGTCATGTGGAGCAATGAACTAAGCAGCCTGGGCAGACTCCTCCGCTCCTAGGTTCTGCTGCCATCTCCTTTGCATCATTAGCAAAGAATTAAGTATCTGAAAGGCGTGTGTCAGGAGGATGGGACTGGACTCTTCTCAGTGGTGCCCGATGACAGGACAAGGGGCAATGGGCACAAGTTGGAACACAGGAAGTTCCACCTGAATATAGGGAAAAAAAATCCTTTCCTGTGCGGGTGCCAGAGCAGTGGGACAGGCTGCCCAGAGAGGCTGTGGAGTCTCCTTCCCTGGAGACATTCACACCCCGCCTGGACGCGGTCCTGTGCCCCCTGCTCTGGGTGTGCCTGCTCACGCAGGGGGGTTGGACGAGATGATCTCTCGAGGTCCCTTCCAACCTCTACCATTTTGTGATTCTGTGAATTTAAATGTGATAAAACCAAATGTTAGGACTCTGGATTATTCCTCCTAAAGTCTCCCTACATACAGTTAATTGCTGCTAACTTGCCACTTGTTTTTCTTCATTCTGTCAGTTTTTGTTGCATGTGAGCCAAATAAATTTGAATGAGCTTTGTGTGTAATGTTGCATGAAAAAGTGTAGCAAATACTGTATAAAACCCCATCAATTTCCTAAAAGACTTTTGAATGAATTTTATTGCTTAGAAACAACTCTGTACTTTGTCTCTCTTTTTTTTTTCTGGTTCATTCATAAGGGCAAGCAGTAATAATTTATACTAACAACAACAAAAAAGAAACCACAAGGCTAAAGCTTCTTTAACCTTGTAGTGTAAATCCATATGCATGTATTCATTTTTTCTGGAATATCTCATTAAGAAGAAATAATGAGAACTCTTCTGAAATATACTGTTGTCAGAGATCATATCCCTAGGGGAGAAGTATACTTGCATTAACATTTGATTTCATTTGTTGAATGATTCTAAAATGAACACAAAGATGTTCTTCATAACAGTTGTCTAACAGATGGCTAATAGAAGTTAGTATGAATGTCTGAGTATGAAATGAGTATAAGCAATGTAACAAAAGTTTGGGTCTTCTGATACTTATATTTTAATGGGAGGAATCTGTATGCAGCTCTTCAAAATAGTTAATCTATGATAGCTAATAAAATTTTAATTGCTTTCTTTGAGGAGTTAATAAGCTCATAAATATGATAGCAAATTCCTGAAGTTCTTCATATGGCTTTTAGGGTGGTTCCACATTCCTTATATGGATTTGCAATTTATTAAATTATACTGTCTCTGCAAAGAGGGACCCACTTATTAAAGCATGTAATTTACTTAGTACATCTAGTAAAAAAATAGTAAAATTATTTCAGTTATGTTTTTGTCTTCAGTGTATTTTAGTACTATATTTGACAGTCTGTAGTAGCTAATGTTCCATAATACACTAATTAGCATACTAATAGCTCTTGATGAAGAGCAAATTAAAATAAAGAACTAATTTAATGAGAATTTTTTCGTTGCCCGATACAGATCACACAATGTCCAAAGAATAGTTTCAGCTTCTACAAACAAGATGTTTAATGATATGTAACAAAATGGTCAGTCTTCAGCTACGTGAATGAAGAGCGATTAAAATGACAAGACTCCTTAGGCTAAGTGTATAGCTAAGGCAATGGGGCATATCTGTTCATTATGTGCCAGAGTAAATGTATATGCTATTGCATATTTGTAGATAAAATACAAATTCTGATCAACACCTAGGTAGCTTGTAACTCCTGCTGATGAGTATGAGATAAACCTCAAGGGTTCACAGTCCACATTTTCACATGGTCTAAAATGGTTATGTAACTCTGTTAAGAAGGATGAAAATAGATTTCAGGTTTTTTTAATATTTTAATTAAAAACAGAAATAAAGCATGGCTTTTCAATGAAAGAGAAAACCATGTATTGGAATCTCTCAATATTCTTCAATTTATTCCTTTCTGGTTTATTTCTCTGAATTACTGTCACTAAATGTGGTGTTCTGGTAGCTGCAATCCCACTTCTAAGCAAACAAATATTATGAAGTAGGGAAAAGGAAGCATAAAATTGTCTTCTTATCAGCCCAGAAAGTGGAACTGGATTGCATATATGCCTAAGAATACACAAGACCAGTGTAACATCCCCCAGTTTGGTGGTAAAGATGTTGTGTTTCTTTCTTGCTACACAGAATCTGGAGCCTGTGGGTCTGTGTTGGTTACTATTCTTCCCTTATCTCCAATTACACCTGCCACCTGGTAGACAAAGTTACTGAAAGCTTGACTCTGAGCCACCAGAGGCAGGAGACTCACCTTTGAAAAGTAATTCAGAAGGTTATTAATTCAAATGTATGTCATTTCTACATGTCACCTATAAGCTCATTTTCTCCTTCTATTGCACATGGTCCTACTTTTTCACTCTCCATCCTTTTTGAGAGGCATTAGTCTACTATCTACATACCCCTGCTGAAGGGCTTTCACAAAGAGTTGGGCTTTTTGCTTTGCTTTTTGGTTTAAACATGCAAAATACTGTCATTCCATTCATCACAAGTTTACTTAGAGTAAGCATTTTATTGTTCACATTGCTGAGATAAGCCTTAATAAAGAGTAAAGATCAGAGCACTTTTTGAAAAACTGGGAAAGTAAATAGTCCCCTGGCTGAATGTAGAATCACAGAGTCACTGAAGTAGTGGGGACACCTGGAGACTGCCTCATGCAGTGTCCCTGCTCAAAGAAGGGTCAACTAGAGCAGATTGCTCAGGGCCATCTCCAGTTGGCTATTGAATATATCCAAGGACAGAGACCCCACAGTCAGGCTTCTTCATGGCTGTTTGCTAGACTTGGTCCTCCAGTATGACCACTGTCTCTTATAGTGGGGAGTCCTAGGATGGACCCAGTTTTCCAGATGTGTTTCACCAGTGCTGAGTAGAGAGGAAGGATCACCTCCCTCAACCTGCTGGTGATGCTCCTCATAATACAGCCCAGGTGGTTGTTGGCTTTCTTTGCAGCAAGGGCACAGTGCTGGTTCTGTTTAACTTGTTGTCCATAGGACTCCCAAGTCTTTTTCTGCCAAGCTGCTTCCCAGCTGGTTGGCTCCCAGCTTGCTCTGGTGCATGTAGTTATCCAGTCCCCAGCTGCAGGACTTTGCTTTCCCTTTTGTTGAACACCATGGGATTCCCATTTATCCATTTTCCAGCCTTCTGAGACAGCACAACCAACTGGAGGATCAACCAGATAGATCAGGATTATTTGTGTAGCATTGTGGTATATAATTTAATCATGTATGCTGTGTAAAATGCAATGTAAAACATCCCTGCAAAAGTTTTCTTGATATTTCATATAGGAGGAGCAACTGATTTTTACTGACCCTATGCTGAATTGTCTGCCTAAACAAGCAGCTATTACTCTTATAATATAAAACATTCAGATTTGGTTTTGTGTTCTGTATTTTCAGCTTCTGGTTCATGCTTACATTTATGCTTACTGTGTTTCTTCCATTTCCATTTTACATTGGTGTTCTGCACAGATCATACATGACAATGACAATTATAGGCACTTTCTACAGCAGGAAATGCTTATTTAACTGAATTTTTATCATACTGTGCCAATAGCTACTTATTTGGCAATTCTTAAATAGTATAGCAGTCTTAAAGGGTTTTACATGCATTCTAAAGCATGCTGATTCAGATGTCCTGTGTTTGATCAATTAGATGAAATCCTTCCATGGCAAATAATTCTCAGTTTTGTAGATTACAGAACTGGATTTTGTCTTTTTTTTTTTTTGTATGTCTTTTGTGCTACAAGGCAGCTAATTTGTAACAGACAAGTTACAGTAAATAATATCATGCGTGAACACTTGCACAGTATACAAAAAATATATTCTTATAGAAAATAAAAAAACTGCATTTCAGTCTTTCAGATCTCATGTTCACAGTGTCAGAATATTGCAAGAGATCCTGGAAAGGCTTTAACATCCCCTTGCTTAATAGCTTGTGTGCTTACACTACATGTGCTCTTACTAGAAGTAATGAGGAGTCATTCAAAGATGGAAGGCCCCAAATCAACAATCATTTCACAGATAATTTTATTTAACTCTGACTGTGTGACTTGACAATACTGGTTACATAAAGGCAACCTTGTTCACTAGCAATGCAACTAGAATCCGTATTATTCTTTTGCCATTAATCTAGTCATACATTCAAACACAGCACAGCTGAAAACTCAGGTAAGAAGATAAAAATAGCTAGTTTTTTTTTTTCCCCTCTGTTCTTTTCCTATTGGTTTATATCTCTGAGTTCGTCAAGCTGACGGATCCCAAGCCACATATTATGAGAAGCAGCCCATGACTTCTGAGACATGATGTGTTTAAAACAATTAAAATTCTTAATGTAGGGCTTGCAGTGTTTAAAGAGATTAAAAAACTTAGGAACCAAAGCATAGGATAGAATGTTTGGTCCAAGAAATACCTTCCAGGTAAATTTAAGACTGAGTGAAGAGGTCTGATGTAAAGACTGAATCGTTATGGTTCAGCAGCACAGAACTGCTGGATTACTAGAAATAGGTTATGCATAATGACTGAGTTGAGTTGTGGCATGGATTCTTTCCAACATTTGAAATAATTTTGTTCTATGTTCCATTACGTATCATATCCTGACAAACTGAGAATACTGAAAGTCATGTATTTGTTGATTAAGTAATTAACTTCTTTTATTATGTTATGAAAACATTTTTTTTCTTAGGTTATGTCAATTCCAGACAAGGGAAAACACTTTCTTCCTAGAAATTCATTGTGTCTGAGAAAGTACAACAGAAATTGCCTACTGAAGACATTCTAGTAGCTCTTCAGAAGACTAAATGCACATAAATAAAAATCTTTATGTAAATATATCACCTAATTTCTCTGCTTGCTACATCCACTACTTTCCCTTGCTTGTTTTATCTTCTGCTCAGAACTGGTGTCATTAATTCTTTAAGTGATATGCTGAGCAGCTGAACATTGAGCAGTTGAAGCTGCTCCATCTCTTATAGTCAAGTTTAAGAAGCTTGTAGGAGGTGGCATAAAAGCATAATCAAATAATCTCTCTTAGAAATGGCTTGAAGGTATTTTTAGATTAGTGGCTGAAGTGATATTAACAGCTCTGTAAGATTTGAATGGGATACTACTGATATGCCCAGTTCCTTGAAGAGATAATCAAGCCATCTCTAGCTTCTGTATCTTAAGATCTTATATGAAGTAGTGCAGACAATAAGTAGTGTATTAAGTTTTAGAATCTGTAAACTACATGAAAATGATATGTATCTATATAGTGTAGACATCAACATATATATCTGTTATTGTATTTGTTGATTGTAATTACTTATATAAATTGAGTCTATAATTGGAAATAGTGTAGACATTTGCACTTTTACTATTGTTTTGCAATGAATACTAGCAATTAAGGTTCATCTGAGTTTATGACACTGTTCTCTTCCATCCACAAAGATAATCAGTGACTCTACTTCAGTAGTTACCTGATAACCTTAGCATGGATAGCTCAGCATGCTAAAACTTTTGCTTTCCAAAAAAGACTCTGGGATCGCATGTGGCTTTGCATCATTGCAAAAGCTATGTGGATAAAATACAGTTGCCCTATAATCACAGGTGGTTTAGACTGAGCATCTTAAACAGAATTTTTTTGTTGTTGTTTAAAGTTTATGAGTCATTCAGTTTTTGTTGGAAATGCACTTCTGGTATTCTGCAGAGAATCACATCAACAGATTTAGTAGGATGGTTTTCATGCACAGTAATTCTGTTAGCAAATCAGCTGTCAGCTGAAGCACAGAAGTTGAAGGGCAGATAGTGCAGTACTCCATGTTCTCACTTGCTGTGTTCACAGCCTTTTATGTACCAGTTTAATATGCCCAAAATTAAGATGCTCAATTAAAATTGAGACTCTCAATTCTCTACTCTGCCCAGCTATTTAGCTTCAAGTATAAGTAGAGCAATGGAGTAGAACTTGTCAGGCTGATGGTAAACCAGCAGTCTTCTCCAATCTACCATGATGCTGAACTTAAGCAGTGTTGAGTTCAGTCTAGAAAGCAGTGTCAGTATTTCACAATGGTGTGTAAAAGCTTAATTTGCTTCATGCTAAATTAATTAATCAGCTATTAACTGTTGATCATATAGCAATTGCAGTGACAGAAATTAGTGTATAATCACATAATACTAGTGACTGATATAATATACTAATTGAATGAAAGACTGGCAAATACATGGTTCATTTGGTGAGGTCTGATTTCTCAGAAATGGGAAAGGTATTAAAACCATGTA
>VZTV01048932.1:0-11648 GCA_013400875.1 Anhinga rufa
AAAGAAAAAATAAAGAAAAACAGTGTTTCAAATTAGAATGAAAGAATTCCATTATTTTAAAAATATTATGAAAGAATGAAGTAAAATTATATTACAGTAACTTTGAATGTGTATTTTTTTCATTTGACTTACTGGTCAGAGATACTGTATCATTCAGCCAATGATTGTTTACTGACACAAATAAAATCAANTATTAATAATTATTAATTATTAACAATTATCAATATTAATAGCATCATTTAATAATTGTATTATTAATTTCAATTCAATGAATGCAGCTGTCATTTGTTTCCTGGGGACTAAATACTGTTTCCAAAGACACATCACCTTGCTCCTCTGGAAGCGCCCTGAAATCTCTCAGGACTCTTAGAGCATTGAGGCCTCTACGAGCTTTGTCAAGATTTGAAGGGATAAAGGTAAGGATATTGTGGGGGTGGTGGTGGTGGTGTGTGCCTGTTTTGTAATAGCTGCATTTGAAGTTTTTGTAAAAATTACAACTTGAATCTCTATTTTGGGACTTGATGGCATCAAGATGGTTCAGATTGCCTACTTCATCTTATGGTTGTTATTTTGAAATAATACCTAACACTTTCACAGAAATTTATAAATACAAGCAAAATAAGAAAATTGAATTATAGTGTGCTACCACAAGGAATTATTACATATAGTAATGTGAACATTGGAACATTTTTCCATGTTTCCAGTTTTGGTGCAATTTACAGAACAAACTAAACAAATTTTTTTAGACTTGTACTTTTCTGAAACCCATTCTTTGGTTTATCTTACACATGGAAAAATTTAATCCAGTATAACTGGCAAATTCTTCTGAAAATAATGAATATGCTTGAAAAAAATAGGAACCATTTTTAATTACTTGTCAATAGAAAAGAAGTTATGTATATAGTTATTGCGGAAAACAAAGTGATGTGAGGAAGAAACCTTTACTGTGAAAGTTGTAGCTTATGTCTTCATGGCATAAGCAATGTAGTGACCACACTCCTTTCTTAATTTTTTCTCATTGGCTGAGGCAAGAAATTGGGACCTGGAAAAATGGCTTAATTAATCTGCAGCTTTGCAGAAGCTGGGGTGGACAGCATGTTAAACATGAGTCAGCAGGGCAGCAAAGATCTACCACGTATTGGGCTCTTTTAGCATGAGTCTGGCCAGCACACTGAGGCTATTCATTCTTCTGTGTTTGGTACCGGTGAGACTAAATCTGGAGTATTGTGTCTAGTTTGGGGCTCCCCAGTGTAAGAAAGAGATTAACATACTGGAGAGTGTCCAGCAAAGTGCCACCAAGATGGTCAGGGGACTGGAAAGGAGAGGCTGAGAGAATGGAGCTTGTTCTGTCTGGAGAAGAGAAGATTAAAGGGAGGATCTGGTTGCGATCTAATTAGATAAGAGATTTAATTGTTGCCTTTAACTACTTAGTAGGAGGTTATGCAAGAAATGGAACTAATGTTTTCTGGTAGGCCCACAGTGAGACAATGAGAGGGAACGAGTTGACTGTGAGGGATATTCCATTTAGCTACCTTGGAAAAAAGATGACAGTGTGGGTGTATAGCATTGCAATAGATTGTCCAAAGAGGTTGTTGAATCTCCACCCTTGGAAAACAGAACTTGGCTGGACAAGAAGCCCAGCAACTTGGTCTATGTTGGAACAGCTGGTCTTCAGAGGTCCCTTCCAAATGGTTCAGTCTGTGTGTTTCTAGTATATGGTTATTATCCAAGGCCAGGATAAAGCGCTCAGAATTTTCTCATAATGATAGCAATGAAACACTTCCAAAGATATTTTCACTATGCTCCACAATAGAGTGGTGAAAAATGGTGAAAAGAAATAGATAATAGTCCTCAAATTCCCACTGGCAACAAGTGTGGTCCTTGGTCCTGCCTGTCAGCATCAATGTGCTGGATTCAAGAATACGAGTTCTTACACTGCTTTTGTCAGGTCCCTTGATGTCACCAGCACCGACACCAAAAGATGAAATCCCATTCTCACTGTACTGGAAGAGGTTTACTGCTCATCATGGGTTTGCATTCACCTTGTCCTCAAGTAAGCCTAAATGAAGGAAGAATGCTGACCAAAAGAGCTCAGTCTTCTGGAAGCCAATCTTCTCTGCTTTATGTACGGTGCACAGTCAGTCGCCAGTGGTTATTGGATGAGGTTCATTCTGTTATGTAGAGCAAGCTGTTGTTCTCTTACAAAATCCCTCCAAGATAAAAGGTTATTTATGATATTGTAGTAAATGCAGATCATACAACCCATTCCCCTATGCCTGATTTTTAGATCCCATAGCTACTACAAACTCATAATCCTATTTTATGTATTTCTTTTACCCAAGGATAATTCTGGTTGCCATTAGTTTTAATTCCTTCCTCAAAAATGCAAGATAGATACCACAGAATTGCATGTTAAGACAAGCTTGAAGTTGGGCTTGAAGTCTAGCTTTAAATTTGTCATCTGCTAGTTTTTATATGGGTGAGAATCTGCAATAGATAGAGAAGAATTAAAAAGAAGTGGTTTTCTGGGAAGGTGTTCTATTGAATATGAATAATTCATTCTTTTCATTCATTTTATTTTTTTAAGGTTGTTGTGAATGCACTCTTGGGAGCTATCCCCTCAATCCTGAACGTTTTGCTCGTCTGTATTGTCTTCTGGCTCCTATTTAACATAGCAGGAGTAAAATTACTTGGAAAAAAATTTTGGAAATGCACACTCAAGAAAGGAAACATCAGTATAATTGATAACATAGATAATTGTACTTTCTATAATGGAACATGGACAAATAGTGATGTAAACTTTGATAATGTTGGGATGGGATACTTGGCTCTTCTCCAAGTGGTAAGTTCTATAAAAACATGCTCAGTTTTGTTCTCTTCAAAGAAATGTGTTGAGCACCCCAACCATGGGACACCACTGCGCTTCTGTTTATCTCACTGAAATTGAGGATTTCTTTAGCTTCCATAAATATTTTTCTTCTCTATAAGCTGCTCAGTTCCTCCTAAAGACCACTTTAGCATATGCAACCTTGTGTTAAAATCAAACACTGTGTTTCATGGCTTTTAATTTTCTTTTAATTTTGATTAACATACTAAGCCTGAAACAGTCTGCATGTTACCAGATTTAAAGTAATTCTCATTTTCTTTAGTAGAAGGTAGTTCAGAGTGGATGGGAATGAAAAAGCATGATGCAGTTTATTTATATTTTTATATTTTCTTTTATTATATTATTCATGAAGTATTGGGGTGCTAATTTATTGATCTCCCTAATACCACAGCAAAGGAGAGAAAGGCATTTTTAAAAGTGGCTGTTATCCCTATGTATTTTCTAGATGAAGTTCTTTGCCCTGTATCCTCCAAAATGTTCTGATTCTGCAGAGTTGCTAAAAATGGCAGGAAGGAATTGTCTGCTGTTTTCTTAGAAATTGTTTCTATCCTTTTAGGATATATTTGCTAGTGAAGCTGAAGCTTTTACTGCTTTTTCAAAAAGCAGCAAAATTACAAAAAATTCAATTTAACAAGAGTTAACGTTAAAACACATTTTACAGGATTCATGGCAATTTTTTTTTCTGTTCAGGAAAAAATAGTTTTTTTTCTCTTTACTAAACTCCAGTAAATCATACTTCCAAGTAGGTCTTTGGAAGAGATGCACATTTTTTTATGGCACGCTGCTCACTTTTCCACAGCTCACACATTTATATTAGCTCTAACTAATATTTAAATTTATTTCTATTTTAGTGATAATAACCTTAATAATGCATTTTTTCAGGCAACTTTTAAAGGTTGGATGGATATTATGTATGCAGCAGTGGATTCACGTAAGGTGCGTCACTAAAATGAAATTAGTTCTTTCCCTTCCCTGCTTTCCTTTTCTACCCATATAATTCATTTTTCAGCTTTGTTTGCAATATCAAGTCAGAAATACAAGCAGATGAATACTTCAAACTATGCAGTGAAACAATAATCTTTGCAGTACCAAACATCTGGAACTTAGACAAAAGAAAACTGATCAAAATACAGTGACACCACACAAAACCCTACTATATCAAGAATGCAGAGGGCAAGATATTGTAAGTTTTGGATAAGTCTGTTTGGGAACAGAGTTCAGAGGTCTTGGAGGGACTGTGCCTCTGAAGCAAATGTCCTTTTTTAAAAGTGTACAGTAGCATTAAAATGAAACACATGTTTAGCAGTTATTTCTGGAGGTTTTCTTCCCTGTATTTTACATCCTTACTAGTTCTTCCCTGTTTCAATGTGTTGTGTCTCACTCTCTCACTAGTACAGTGTGTTTTAATTTTTCTATGTTTTATTTCATTTGTATTTTCCTTATTCATGCAAGCACTGTATTCTAGAATGTATTGAAATAGCTGCTAATTAAAAAGATCATTCCTTGTAGGGCTGATCAGAGTGAGCTGGCTTTTTAAAACTGCTTCCTGTCTGGGATGTCATTCAAGGGGATGGCGGTTGACCATTATGTTTAGTCTGAGCTGTTTTTCTAATCTAGGCATTCACAATCTTATTTTTATGTTTTGATTTTTTTAACAGATAGATGAACAGCCGAAGTTTGAAGCATTCTTAGCCATGTATATGTATTTTGTGATTTTCATTATTTTTGGATCTTTCTTCATGCTGAACCTTTTCATTGGAGTGGTTATCAGCAATTTTAACCAACAAAGGAAAAAGATAAGTACTACATGAGCTAATTCAGGGTCTCTTGTAATGCCAGTTTGATTAAGTGAATGCTAGTTGGACATCTAGATGCCTAACATTTTCAGATAACTATTTGACTGGAGAAATTTAAAATAATATTGAGATACCAAGTTTTGAAAATAGAAATAGGAGTACCCTTTTCCTCAAAGCTTTTAGCAATTTACCTGTAAATTCTATTTTCATGCCAAGTCCTTAATTTCTTCTAAGTAGGAGGACAAGGAGGAAGGAGTGGGTAGATTTAGGAAAAAGAAGCCAAAAAATGTTATATAGACTTTGCTACAGGAGAGTGGAATTCTTTTCTTCTGCTTTGAAGATTTACTTTGGAGAACAGGATAACCCTTTTTGCTGAGAGTAAACACCTAAGAAATGTGATAAGGATAATCAAGAAGCACTGCTGCTCATCAATTCTCATCAATACTTATAAGCGTCTGAAGGGCGTGTGTCAGGAGCATGGCACTGGACTCTTCTCAGTGGTGCCCGACAACAGGACAAGGGGCAACGGGCACAAGCTGGAACACGGGAAGTTCCACTGAAATCTGAGGCAAAACCCCTTTGCTGTGCGGGTGCCAGAGCAGTGGCCCAGGCTGCCCAGAGAGGCTGTGGAGTCTCCTTCCCTGGAGCCATTCACACCCCGCCTGGACGCGGTCCTGTGCCCCCTGCTCTGGGTGTGCTGCTCACGCAGGGGGGCTGGACGAGTTGATCTCTCGAGGTCCCTTCCAACCCCTACCGTTCTGTGATTCTGTGACTGTGACTCATGGGAGAAGTAATCACTTCTTTCCTGGTAAACTTGAAAAGATCTCGTTAATTGGAACTTCTAAAACTAGCTACATTTAAGAACATCCTGTCATCAATAAAGTAACCCTACAAATTAATTTAAGTTTTTTTTAAAAAATTTCTGCATTGAGATCCAAGCTGTGGCCCCAGGAAGAGACCGTCTAGAAATTTAAAGGCTTCTTAAAGCTCAGGAAGCACTGACTGCTTTGCCTTTTCTCCTCATAGTTGTTAGATTTCCTCTTCTGGGCATTTTTTTTCTTTTTTCATTTCTTTGCTGCTTCTTGGGGATTTTAATTGAGATTCCATATAGTGAAGTTAAACTGAATTTTCAGAGGTCTTGCCAGAGTGATTCAAAGTACAGATGCCCTATGGAACATTGTTGCATGTTTGTTTTACAAAATGCTAATCATTCAGTGCTTTTATGACAAGTGCCTTCTCCTGAATACTCAGTTCAAAGTGATTGCTGAGTAATAGAGGTGGCATAGATGGTAGTAAGATGAGCACCAGAAATCCATTGTCAGGGACCTGCCCGTAGATCTTGGTCCCGAAGTGCTTGTTCATAATCCTCCATTTACTTGCTAGCCCACCAATATACTTCTGTTCCTACCTTTCCCAAAAATATAAATTGAAAGTATTTTACTTGTTGATGAGTCTTATGTGATTTTAAAAATATGAAATAGATTTGTAAAACTTCAGGAGTTTTCACTCTCACAGTTGAGGAGACTGACCCAGGAACAGTGCCTAGACTAGACGTTCACGGTCAAACCCTGATCAGCTTTTTGCAGTACCTCTTTTCAAAGAACAAGGGGAAAAGGAGAAATGGTGGAGACACATTTTGTCTCTCTGCTGTCTTAGATACCACTCGTGACAGCTGTAACTTACTTTTTTTTTACATAAACTCGCTGGTGTTTATTTAGTTGACTGCTTAAACTTCAGCTGAACAACACTATTCTTTCCCTTTACTTAGGTGGAAAAGATCTATTTTTGACTGAGGAACAGAAAAAATACTATAATGCCCTAAAAAAACTTGGATCCAAGAAACCTCAAAAACCCATCCCAAGACCATTGGTGAGACCATCCTAAGTAGAATATGATAGCAGATATAAAGATGGTGACCATATTTAAACTCAGTAGCTAGGCATCTGGAAGTAAAGTTCATGTTAGAGCCCATCATCTTCCTCATTCAATATAGTATTTACATTTTACTGTCTTTTTCTTAATTCCATATAGTGCAGTCTTCCTTTGTGGGTATTAATTAAGGAAATTTACAGCCTATTTATCACCTATTCAAATGTACAACCTATTTATAAAGGTTCATATTAAGTATTCATAACATGATCTTGGTTACTTAAGTTGCGTGATATTGCTTCTGCAACTAGATTAGATTATTGCAGGTGAGAATGAATAGTGAGTAGTACATGCCCCATGGCTGTTATTTACTTTTAAATAATTTTATGCTTTATTTCTTATAGTTCTTAAATTTAATTCCAGGCCTGGCTTCACATAGTAACTATTCAGAGTTTTTTCATGCTTATGACATTTTAATTAGAATTGCTTATCCTAAAATGTCTGCCTCAATAAGAATTTTTATTAAAAGAGCAATCACAATGTACTCTGAATGTTTTCCTGCTCTATAATTTTTTCTAAGGAAATGCGGTTGCGTGATACCTGAAAATACTTAGCCAAGTATTCTGAGTTTTCTTTGAAGGTCTAAAGAAATTGCCTAAAAATGCTTCTAGTAGCTTATTGTTAAATTTATATTCCCTTAAATTCTCTTTCTAAGCACAAATTACTGATTAATATTTGAATGTAGCCTGGGTCTTAGAAGTAGCACTAAGCAGTTCTTGTTCTCTCCACAGAATGCGTTCCAAGGATTACTGTTTGATATAGTATCACACAAAGCATTTGACATTACCGTTGTGACTTTCATCTGTCTAAATATGGTCATTATGATGGCAGAAAATAGCGAGAACGGCATCAAGAATGTTCTTAATAAAATCAACTTTTTTTTTGTGGCAGTATTTACTGGGGAATGTGTTATAAAAATACTAGCCCTAAGACATTACTTCTTCACCAGTGGCTGGAACATATTTGATTTAGCTATTGTGATCCTTTCACTAGTTAGTAAGTATCAACCATTATTAGATCAGGTAATGTGTTTTACCAATACTAAGCCAAATTTCAGAATGACGTAACTGCTTACATATATCTGATAAACAAATTCCAGATCCATTGCACTTTTTCAAACCATACACTAATTCATTCCTCCTAAAAGGTTATATGTTTGTTTTCCCTTATAATTTTGCAGAGTACTAAAAGGTAAATGGATATTTTTCAATTTTTTTTTTTTAAAGTACGAGTTTTATTGAGTAAAAGTATAGGAATTTAATGAAGTAACATCTTTTCTAAGTTATTGTACTCAAACTGTTGTCTTACTGGTTTTATGCTTTTGATTCACATGTAATCACATTAACTGTTGCTTTCATAGTAGAAGTAAATTCAGGTTAAAAATACATTTGTATGAAAAATGGGAAAGATTTATTTAATTTTCCAGGACTTTCTTTTAAGAAGGTGGATCCTGAGGGCTGATTTAGAAAGCTCAGGAAAATTTAACTATTCAACACCATTCTAAATCTGGGCCACTACTTGTGACTGTGAAAAGTCTTATTAAAATTGGCTTGGTTTTGTTTTGCTTTTCAAATAAGAGTAGATACTTATCATTTCCTCTACAAATGGTCATATACAGCTTTAGCTTCTTGTACAGTTTATTTGGTCTGTGCTTCCTACTCAGATCAGGTTATATCATAGAATAAAGGACAGGGAAGAAAAACTGATCAGAGTTCTCTGCTTCATCCCTAAGCACGGTACCCCTGTGCTATCCCATGCAACCCAGAAAAATGCTAACTCCTTAAGTCTTCTATTTGTCATCATTTATATTACTACTGTATTGCTGAAGGAGCTCATTACTCTGGTAGTAGGATCATAGAATGAGGCGTGAGGGAGGACAAATACTGAAAGACAGTTTTCCTTTATTTCTTTCTTGTTCTTCTCTGATGTCATTCAAGTACGAAGCATTAGTGAAAGTCTCACATTTAGCATGTGGCTTAGGCCCGTAGAAGAAGCAGTGATCAGCAGCAGCTAGGAGACAAACCCCATAGCTTCCAGCAGAGGAGCTGAATGGATTTAAAAGGATTTTTTAAATACCTGAGCAATGCATAATTTCATCCCCTGAATTAGAGAAATCTGGGAGAATGCATTTTCCAAACTATACATAATCTTAATACCTCTTTAATATTTAAAGGTATTACAGTTTGTCTTTTCCTAAGCTCTTTTGTAAGCAATTGCAGTATTGATGATAATGTTTTTGTTGAAAGTGATGTAATATATTCAATGTTACTTTCAACACCTGAAGCATGGCATATAACAAAATGGACATAAATCAGGAATTTCGCTGATATGGCTTGACAACATCTTGTTTTCTTTTTCATTTCAAAGGTATTGGACTTTCTGAAGGCTTTCAAAATTTCTTCTCTCCTACACTTTTGAGAATTTTTCGTTTGGCACGAATTGGCCGAATCCTGAGATTAATTCGAAAAGCTAGAGGAATTCGAACTCTTCTTTTTGCGTTACTGATGTCTCTCCCTGCACTGTTCAACATTGGTCTTTTGCTTTTTCTGGTTATGTTCATTTATGCCATTGTGGGCATGACAAACTTTGCCTGTCTTGGCTGGGAAGGTGGGATTGATAACCTTTTCAACTTTCAAACTTTTGATAGTAGCATTCTCTGTCTCTTCCAAATTACAACATCAGCTGGCTGGGATGGTCTTTTGGTCCCTCTGTTAAAAGGATCTAATTCATGTGCTCCCAACTTAAATTTAACAGATGAACACAAAAAAAATTGCACAAATAAGGAGGTTGGTATTTTATTTTTTGTAAGCTATGTCATTATATCATTTCTTATTGTTGTAAATATGTACATAGCTGTCATTTTAGAGAACTTCAGTGTTGCCACTGAAGAAAGCACAGATCCTCTTTGTGAGGATGACTTTGATATGTTTTATGAGACCTGGGGAAAATTTGATCCTCAGGCAACACAGTTTATTGAATATTCTGCTCTTTCAGACTTTGCAGATGCTCTGGCAGAACCCTTACGCATTCCAAAGCCTAATAAAATTCAGCTCATATCCATGGACCTCCCTATAGTTAGTGGAGATAAGATCCACTGCTTGGATATCTTGCTTGCTTTCACTAAAAGGGTCTTGGGAGAATCTGGGGATTTGGGTGGTCTTGAATTACACATGGAAGAAAAATTTATAGCTGCCAGCTCATCTAAAGTTTCTTACAAACCAATTACTACTACCCTTAAAAGAAAACAAGAGGAGGTATCAGCCCGTATCATTCAAAGGGCCTTCAGGAGGTATTTGATACAGCGTTCTTTTAAAAATAAATCTTTCTTATACCGTCATAAACGTTACAACAGTGCTGTCTTTGAAGAAGAAACACATGAGAAGGAAAGTCTTATTGCATCAAAGCGTAATGAAAATAACAGTAGGAAGCTAGATAAATCACAGACGGCATCTTCCATATCTCTTCCTTTATTTTATGATGGTATTGCTGAAACAGATAGCGATAATGTGGACACATAAGGTTGCCCCAGGCTGCAGCATTTTTGATTAAACTGGTATCAGTTATTGTCAGATGAAGAAAATATTTTGATCCCAGAGCATAATACTCTAAATTTAGAATAATGATGGCAGCTTTTAAGTATTGTGATTGTTCAATTTTGCAAATGCTCCTTAAAACAGTTTAGATTTGAACAACTATTTAATAAATACTAGAGGAAAATCAAACCGTGGAATGTTTTTCCTCAGCTACAGGAGTAGTGAGTTCATTTTTACACCTGTCATTTTTTGTATTACTTCATATTTCTGTCTTTACAGAATAAATCTGTAAAAGATCAGTTGTAACCGTAATATGATTTATAAGCACACAAAGCCTGGTTTGAAAAATTGATTGTTGTAGCAAAATTAGATAATTACTGCATTTTCTGTCAAAGAGCTCACTCAAGACACTGGAGTATAATCAGCCACTAATTTCTATGTTGTTTGGGACCATCTTCCTCCTAGTGCCTTTGGATGGATTTCTTTATATTTAAGAATTTTTGAGATGTCTTTACACGTGCACCTAAATGGATTTAACATATCATCCTCAGGTGTCTGTGCATGAAAGTTGTGTATAACTTGTGCTTTGTATCATTCTGTGTATGAAAATTGTGATAATAATAGTTACCAAAATCAAAGGATGTTATGCAAGAGGTATTGTTTCCAGAAAAATCTTAAGAATTATTGTACATAAAATTTCATTATTGTACTTCATCCCGATGTCATAGAAGGTATTATTTAGTAATCTGGAAAGGAGTTCATGGTATATCTTATGAGATATACAACTTCCATTAAAGTTAGAGGAAGTATTTATTTCATTGGTTCTGAAAAACAAACGTATCAACAATGTGTATTAATATTACTTTTACTGGTTTTTTGCAGTTTAGGTTGGTCAGGTGAATTGTCATGGCCTCAGAACTACTAACAAAATAGGACTATTTTAGATTCTTCAATAAACAGTTCAGATGCCTAACGCATTTTGGTCTGTTTTGTAAGAGGTATCTTCAGTTTTGTTTTTTTACAAGACATAATCTGTATTAGAGGGTTAGAACCACAGTAATATAATTTTCAAAAAATAGCTACCCATTAGCACAAGGAAATGGAAAATGTTTTACTTTTTACAGGGAATCAGAAAAGATTTAGCATTTTCAGGCCAAGAATATCAGGAAAAATAAGTTACTCAGTTTTTACTGTCATTTGCCTTGTTAAATACTATCAAAATATGACAGATTTAGTCAAACCCAAGCTATTTTTAGAACAAATAAAGGCACATGGAAGGTGAGAGATAGAGAGTTCAGTACAATATGGTTTGAACTAGCTTTGTTACCTCCAGAACCTCCTCCTCTTCAGAAAAATGTTGACAAAGAAGGTCTGCCGACCTCTTAGTATAACTCAGAAATTTGCACTCAGTGTCAGCAGCGCTGGGCAGCGGGATGCAGAGACTTGATGGGTCTGCTTGAGACCTACTCCTGCCCAGCATGGATTGCTTTTGTGCCTGCGGTG
>VZTV01048934.1:0-10470 GCA_013400875.1 Anhinga rufa
GGGGGTCCCGAGGACGGCGGCCGCGCGGAGGGCGAAGCCCCGGGCCGAGCACAAGTCCCGTTGCTGCGGCGCTGGGCTCATCGATTCCCCGCTCCCGGCGGCGGCTGGGAGCCGAGGAACCCGGAGGGTTCCCCAGTGCCGACCCAGCGTCCGACCTGGCTGGGAATGCCGGCGGCGCGGCGGCTGGGGCAGCGTCTCCTCCGCTCGGGGCTTAAATCGATTTATTATTATTTTTTTCTTGCTTATTCGCCCCAGGCAGCCCCGTGGAGGGAGCGGGGCCGGGGTCACGGCGGCCAAAGGCTCCCCCGGGGACCCGCCGAGCCCCCTCCGCCGGCTGCGTCCCGGCATCACCGACCCGTCCGAGCCCCGTGGCTTCTCCCGCCGCGGCGAGGGGCAGGCGAACGCCTTCCCGAAAGGCGGCGGGAAGGGTTGAGGCCTTTGCACGGCCTTTCCCGCTCGGCATCGCCTCCCTCCCCGCCTGCCCGGGGGGCTGCCGGCCCTGCCGAGGCGCCCACCCAAGCTCCACGTGGGGGTCTCGCTCCTCGCAGCAGGGCCAGAATCTCCCACACCCCAGCCCACACCGAAGGCTACCATGGGGAGCTGTGCCGGAACCAGCCCCAAACCTGCTCAAAAGCAGGGAAAGCAGCTTTTCTACCTTGTTCCTCCTCCTCGGCACTGCTCGGCCACCCGCGCCGCGGGCAGGTCGCTCGCCGCCGGGGCCGAAGCCGGCCCGTCTCCGGAAGCGCTCTCTCTCCGCCGGAGGGGCTCGGACCGCCGCCGGGATCTGCCGGCCCGCGGGGCCAGGGGATGGGTCCCGGAGCACGCGAGGTCCCGTGCCGGCCGCGCCGCTGGGCTCCCCGCGCTCCCGGAGCCGGACGTCCCCCGCGGCCGCTCCAAGTCCGTGCGAAAATACCCAGAGCCGAGCCGAAACGCAGGAGAAAGAAAAAGAAAGTCAAGAGCTTGTAAACGCGTAGAGGTCCTTGTGCCAGGAGAGGTATTTCCCTGTGACGGTGCTTCGGTTTTGGGTTGGTTTTGTTTGTTTTTCTTCCTTTTTTTTTCTGTTTGTTTTTTCTTTTTCTTTTTTTTTTTTTCCTCTAAAGTTAGTTTTTAAAAAAACACGATGGGTCGGGAGGAGAGATGCGTGTAAAAACGCAAGCTTAAAAAAGGTACTGCCACCGATATGAAATTTTAAAAGAAATATATATATGTATATACGTGCACGGTATTTGTATCTATAGCTTCTTAGGGGCGGTTGGTCGGTTGCTTTTGGGTTCTTTTTTTTACATACATACATAGACACGCCTGAACAGTGCAGATGGATGACGTTTCTGGTTCCAGTGGTAAAAAATAAAAGCACAGTCCGTCCTCTGGAACAGGACCCAAGCGGGAGGAGGAGAGCGAACACCCTCGGGCGGCTCCTCCGCCATCCAGCACTGCTTTCCCCTCTTTCCTCGGCCGAGCCTGCCGCTCACCCTAGTTGCTTAATTCCATAAACATGAAGTTCACAAATGGTATTATTATTAATAATATTTAGTTTAAGGGCTTTAATACAATAACAGAATTTTAAGTGTTAATCGGGGGGGGGGTTACGTTCTTCCGTGACAAGGGGCTAAGTGGCCGCGTCCCTCTGCTGTGACCTGACCATCTGAAAGATATTCTGAAAGAGAAGAAAAAGGACGTTAAAAGAGCGACGTCACTCGGGAAGAGCTGGGTTCGCCGCAGCCCTGCGAGCGCCGAAGGACGCGGGGGGCTCTGCCTGTCCCCAGCCCAAGTACGAGGGACCGGGGACGGCCGGGACCGCTCCCGCTCCCACCACGGACCCCGCGCGAAGCGGCTCCCCCGAGCCCAGCGGCAGCGCCCGAGCCAGCTTGGGGTGCTGCCAGGGCAAGGAGGCAGCTCCTGCGGGAAGAGGTTCATGGCCGAGCCACACGTAGGCTCTCCCAGATTCACCCCAAGGCGGTGCTCCAGGAGCGAGGAGCCCTCCCAGCGCCGATGCACATCCCTCCCCACCCGCGGCCCCGCTGGCTGCGAGCTCCTGGCCGATAACCGGGATGGCAGGATGGGCGAGGGTCGAGCGGGCGCCTTGGCTCAACCCGGCGGTGAGAGCTGGGGAAAGCCAGGTCTCACAGGAGCAGATGGGATGTAGCCACCCGTTCCTAGGCGGGGATTTGCCGGGGCCCCGACGGAGCAGCGGGTTTTGGCAAGGGCGGCTCAGGGGAGCCACCCACCAGGTCAAGCCGAGCTGGGATGACGCTGCTGCCCTCCTCCTCCGATCCCAGGTGGGAGAAGATTCCCAGAAGGTGAGGGATGGTCCTGCCATCCCGCACATCCCACCTATGTGCTCCCGCCTCCTCGGTGTGGAACCCCATCTCTGCTGCCGGCTTCGGGGCTGCTAAAATGCCCGGCCCGGGCAGAAATCCCCACCGTCAGCCCTGCTTCTATCCTCCTACAGGGTTTCACCGGTGTTACCCTTTGGTATTTGGATTTAACCAGCCTGCTCGTCAGCCCATCAGCGTGCCGGACACCCTCCCCGCTGCATCCTCTGGCCTCCCAGCACAGGGCTGGAGCGGTCCCAGCGGATGCTGTGGGATGCCCGGGGTGGTTCGGGGCAGTCCCGAGCGGAGGGTAGCTCAGGGGTAAGGCTGAGCCGAGGGTTCGGATGCACCAGGGAGCTCCTGCCGGGGCTTTGCTGCTCCGGAAAGCCGCAGCGCTTGCTGAGAGCCCTCGATCCAGCATCTCCCCGCTGCTCCCTGCACTAATGAGTCCTCCCCGTGCACGCGGGGCCACGACAGCCAGATGAGAGGGCAAATAATGCCCCGCAGGGAAGTGGCTCAGCCCGGCGGCTGAAGCTCGAGCAGGAGATTAAAGGAGGGCAGGAAGGAGGCCAGGAGCAGCCCTGGGAATTGCACAGATCCCCCCGGGAAGCCCCGTGCTCTCCCGGCTCCACAAGCATCCCTCCCTCTAGAAAACGGCCAGAGGCTGCGAGTAACCCAAATTACGCTTCGCAAGACTTATGCTTGCAAGAGCTAACCCACGCCGAGCAGCAGCTCAGCTGCCGCAGGAGGACGGAGCTGTTTCCCCGTGTCCCCCCGGCTCCGTCGCGGGGGTCACCGGTGAGCGCCCTCCGCCCCGTGGCACCGTCTGCCTCCCACGACTTCGCCTACAAGGAACGAGCCACCCCAGCGTCCCCGAACAGAGCTTGCCCGCCTCATCCTCCTCCCGAGAAGGGACACACCACCATGTCCCCGCCGTGCCCGGCGCAAGCAGCGGGGACCGCAAGGGTCCGGCAAAGAGCTGGGCTTTTACTTCTCGGCGCGACGGCAGGTCGGCTAAGCCTCAAACCTGCTCTTCCTGAGCGCACCCAGCGTTATCAGCCAGCATCTGCGGTTTGGGAGGCAAGTCAGCAGTTTACAGAGCACTAAATATATCTGTAAACTATCTGCCAAATTCCATCAGTCTTTTACGCTGGGAAGAGAAGATTACCAAGTGACTGGTCGGAAATACTCCGGATCCAGAAACAACCTTCCCTCCCCTAACGCTGGTGATGGGACAGGCAGGAACAGGCAGCACTGGGGGGTGCACCATGCCCCGAAGGGGGTTTTTGGGGTGGTGGGAGCTGCGGCAGTGATTCAAGGAGCACACCCCAGGGGAGACACCGCCCAGGAGCTGCAAGCTCCCGTTATACCACATGAAATCATGCAGACGTGTATAAAGTGAATGGGAGAAAAATCTATTTCCCTGGCAGGGAAGTAATGGGATGTTTAGTACTGAGGAATGACCGATTTAAGAGGGAAGAAAAAGCAATTCCCCTAGTTTTCATTTCCAGATCCATTATCGCGGCCCCAGGAAGAGACGTCACGGGCTGCGGGGAAGAGGCGATGCTCAGCAAGCGCTGTGAGCCGCTCCTTGACGAGCCCTCGAGCAGCAGCCCCGGCAGGAAGCAGAACCGAGCCCGGCGCAACCCACAGCCGGTTCCTGCGCGAGCTGGGCTGGCACACGAGCCGCGGCTCCCATCGCTCCCCGTGGCTCGACCGGTGCCGGGGCTGCGGCGAGGTGCGGGGCCTGGGGAGGGGAGGCGCGATGGCAGAGGCTGCTCCTTGCAGCTTTTGCTGCGGCGCCGAGCCCAGAGCCTGGCTGTGCCGACTGCAGCGAATCCTCCCAGGGAGGTCTGCTGCCCTCACCGCCGCCGCCTCCTCCTCCTCCCTGGAGGGGAACCAGTTCACTTGCTGCTGGGGATAAGCAAGGGACAAGATTTAAGCAGGCCCTGGGAGCCAGCAGCTCCGGGCACAGCTCTTCCGCTGCCCCCAGCTCTCCTGACTCCGGCAGCAGCTCCCCTGCTCCGGCCCGCTGCTGAACGAGGCCATTTAATTTCTAGAGCCAGACAATCCCCGGTCCCTTCCTGGGGGCTGGCCCTGAGCGGTGAGAAGGGGAGCAGAGCCCTGGCACGGCTAAGGCGAGCCGTGACTGCTTCCGCAGAGCCGCCCCGTTCACCTGCGAGCAGCACGAGCGAATCCCTCTCGGTGTCTCCAGGCTTTGTAGAGAAGACATCAAACACCTGCTTTTAAGTTTGAAGGGGCAATACAGGAGCACACGCATGACTAGGCACACAAACCCATTGCCTGTTCTTCCTCAAACACGCCCCGTGCAGCACACACTCGCTGTTTTGGGACTAGAGGGTTTACCCCAGCACAATCGCGGGGAGCGTTATCGTGTAGGATCTGTTTGGCAGAGGAAGTATTACACAGGGCGGGAGGCTCCCACACCCCCGCGTTTCACGGCTCTTTCCTGAACGGGTGACACATCCCACACCGTCTACTACAACTTTCTGTTCAGTCAGACAGGGGCTCTTGCCCTCTTTGATGTCCAACGCTTTCTAGCCAACACAACACAACTCCTACCCGAGAGAAGCACCTACCAGTACCGCTGGGGTTAACAACTTTCAGCCTCACTACACACAACTGTGCTTTCTCTCTTACAAGTTAAATAACCTGCAGCTATTTCTGACGCCCGAGCAAAGAAGTAGAATTTGAAGTGGGAGTACGGCGAAGCGCTGGGTCCACCGCAGCAGAACGGCACATCTGCGTCCCCGCGGAGGATGCTACGAGCCTCTGGCTTGCAGAGGGGCACCTGCAGAGGCTGCAGCTCCTGGCACACGCCACGGCGCCAGGGCATCACAGCGTTAGGTGGCTCTCTGCAAGCCTCAGCTGTACCCACGCTACGGCAAAGGTGCTGCGATAGAAGCCTGCAAGGGGATATCCTAGAGACAGGCAGGCAACGTTCACAGGTGCTTCCCGGTGTATCTTGAAGCAATTTAAAGTGTTTAGCTTTAAATCCTGTCTGGGCTGAACGCGAAAACGGCCGGGCAGAGAGCAGCAGGAGGAGAGAGGCGTGTTTAGAAGGTGCTACAGCACAAGTGTCTTTGCTCCCCACTACTAAAGCAGCACTGCAAACTGCATTTGTCAATCCCTAAAAGGTCTTTGCTCCACCACTGCAGGACAACAAAAGAGGAAAACCACATGGCACTAGCCTGCGGCTTGCAGGATCGAGTCTTTGGTCCTTTAAAAGCAGCGCAGAGCCAAAGCGTTCGTCCCCGTTACAGCTGCGCCCTTTCCCTCTCCTCCGGGGAGGCGAAGGGAGCCGTGGCTCGATCTCGGCCATCAGCCGCAGCGTCATATTCCGGGTCATCCAAAGACTGGCGGAGTCCACGAGATGGGCAAGTCGGAACCACGTGTTTCTACCGTCAGGAAAGAGGCCTTTAAGCGCAAAGCCATCTCTATCCCATGAAAAGCAGCAGGAGGGTATTTTACTCTGCGGGGTCCCTCCAAGGAGAGGCCGCTACGAAAGGACACTGTCCTACGCTAACAGGAACTGGAGCAGAGAAGCAGGAGGGACACTACATCCGCAGCAGAGCGGCCAGGCTGGCTCAGAGAGCACAGATGCTGTTTGTTTTCAGCCCAATTACCTTGCTGCACATATTGTCTTTACTGCAGTTCTTGTTATCCTTGTCTGTTGCTTCCTCCTCCACCTTTACAAGGGAAAAAAAAATAAAAAAAGGTGTAAATAAAAAAGCAGAGCCGGGGGGACGGGAGGAGACTGAACAGCTGGTGTTGGAGTGGCTGGGAGAGCATCGGGACAGGATCCAGGCTGCTCCGACGTCGGACACGGGGAGCTACGGAGCAGCTGGGATTTGGAGAATAAGCCAGGCAACCCACTCGGGCAGCTTCTAATTAATGAAACAAGGGAAGAGCCACAAAGATTTGTTCTTATGAGGGACAGAGGTGTCACCTCCAGCTGGGACACAAACCCCAGGGCCAAGTTCCTCAGCTCTGCACGTGATGCATGGGGAGCGCTGGGTGCCTTATGAAGCCGAACTGTGTAACCACACGCTATTGAGCCTCTTCGCCTCCCTCCTACAAGGCTCAGGGCCCGGACAAAGTGGGTCCGGGCTCCCGGGGGGGCTCCTGACCGCTGCTCCTGCAACCATCCGCTGGATAAAAGGGCTGATGTGGGACTCTGAAGACTCTGGAGCACAGCCCCGTACCAGGAGCTCTCCTCGCCCCTGCCTGCCTGCAGGTCTCTGGTCACTCGTGGGAGGTTCAGCTTCCACTCCTCAAGCTAAGGCAAGCCAAGAATCCCATTTTCTCATGTCCTGGAAAACTCTTGCAGGTTTATACTCCTCCATCCCGCTGTTACATCCTCCAGTGAGCACGGCTGCCACGGTCCAGGCCCTGCACTCTCTGCGCGTCTCCAACACGCCTCCCACACCCAGCACTGTGCCAGCCCTGGATCCCAGCCACGCCGAGGACGAGCACCAACACCCCTGCCGCGGGATGATGCCCAGCAGGCAGGAAACTTCCAGGTAAGGCAAGAGGGAGGCATCGTTCCCATTTAGGAGCAAGCAGCTGCAGGGCAGGTTTTCTGGGATCACCATTTCAGACTTGCCACGTTTAAACCTTGTTTTAGGTTCCCAAATCCATCACCTGGCAGAAACAAGCCATCGGCAGAAACTGGAGGGCTGATGCCAACAGCACTGATTAGATCTAGGGCAACAAGAGAGGAGGATCCAGCCTCCAACAGTTGCTTATCTCTGACCCTGCAAGGGAGAGCAACATCTCTGCGGCAGAGAGACACGGGATGGCGATTCAGTAGCCGCACACAGGGCGAACACAGGCCAGAGCACCCCGGGGCCGGCCGAGCAAGCTGACTGCTTTTCTGGCTGCTCTCTGCCTCCTCCCCGCAAGCAAAGCTGATGGGAGCAGTCCCTGGCAAGGGACAGATGTGGGGCAACCTCGAGGAGGAGTAGCAGATGGGTGCAAGGTGATAAAACGTCTCCCTCACGTGGGAGGAGAGGACAGGGGAAGCACAGCAGCGGGGATGAAGGCAGGGCTGGCTCACACGCCATCTCCCCACCCGGGGCTCAGAGCCAGCTCTAAGCACAGCTTCGACAGGAGAAGGCTGAGCAGGCACCTCAGGCTAGGATTCAGAAAAAAAATAATCCCCAAACCTCTCTGTACTTCTCAGCAGCTTTTTGCCAGAGGCTCTCAGAACTCTTTCTGAATAATTCAGCAACCTGCACAATCTCTCCGGAGGACGGACGTTTTGCCATCTGCATTCGACAGCAGCCACCGGGGAGCGACCGGCTGCAGTCGCACAGCCTGGGAACTGGTCATCCTGGTCAGTCACGCCTGCAGGAGGCTTCCCAGCACTGGGAGCTCCTTGCTCCAGCATGAAACACCCTCCACCTGGAGAGCCCAGGCCTTTGAAAGCCAGCCGGTCTATCCCCACGCTCCCTGGAGACCTGGTATCCCTCCTCTACTCCCCGTACATGCTGCTGTCGAGGACCAGGCAGAAAGGTTTGCCACTAAAAGCCGTTTCCCTGCAGTTACGGGTTCTTACCTCCTTCCTCCACTTGAGCTCGCAGAAAACCCGTTCGAAGCACTCGTGCATGTAGTTGAACTGCAAAGAGAAAGCAGGCGTCCCTCAGAGCAGCGAGCAGCCCCAGACAGCCGCCCTGGCTGCCAGCCGGAGGGAGCCTGGCACTGGTTGCTGCTCAGAGCTCCCCGTGCTGCGGGCTCCTCCTGGTGGCCACTGGCCCCTGCGTCTCCTCCCACCCCAAAAGCTGAAGCACAGGGTGCTCCTCCAGCTTCTAGGGGAAAACCAAGCAGGCTCTGGGCTTTCCCTTGGCAAATCTGCAAAGAACGGGGGTACTTACATAGGGGGTGAAGATTTTAACCCATCGGGGTTTCTTCTCTCCTCGTGCGTATTCAAAACAAAATGCCATTCCCTCCTCGTCCGTGTCCCACCGCTGCATTTCGTCCCATTCGAATGCTATTACCTGGTTCTGAAGGAAGACGAACCCAGGTGAGGCCAGAGCCCAGCAGACTGCGAGGAAGGGGAGGTTTAAGGCAGATCAGGTGGCAAAAGCAAAGCCACACAAAGGGAGGATGAGGATGCCTCGGACAGCCTTGCTGCAGAGACAGGTATGAGCCGAGGAAACAGCAGTAGAAACGCACGCTAACACCCACAGAGCAGCCAGATTAACCCCCGTGCTCTCAACCACTGCCAAAATCCCTCTGGAGGCCTCTCAGCAGCAGTCCTGAGCCCCAGAGCTTCAGGGACACGAGGCCAGGGGCTGAGCCCAGCTCCCTGGGACCTCAGGGCAGGACCCCTTACCTCCAGCTGGCCCTCCTCTGTGCAGGCATGGAGTTTAAAGTGCTTAATGCTGATAGCTGTGATCACATGTCCCTTCCGCCGGGAGTCACAGGAGCAATGGGGGAAGATGATCTCGTTGTAACCCTCGCACGTCCGCAACATGTTTAAATACTGCGGAGAGAAAGCCGCAGACGTTAGCTTGCTCAGAGGAAGGGAAGGGGACCCCTGCATCCTCCTGCTGCTCACATCGCCTCCACCTCTTGCACACCCTAGTGCCAATCGCCCCCTCAGAAATCCCTGGCTTTACCCCAGCCCAGGGAGGCTGGGTCCCCTCCAAAGGAAACCAAAACCCACAGGCAGCAGGGCTGTGCTAGGGGAAGGAAGGAGACCCCTCCAGCTGCTCAATTCCCCTCCCCAGAACGTGGATCCATCCAGGTACAGGCATGCACAGAGCTCCTCGTGGCCTCGAATGCCAAAAGCCCTTTCCAGGAGAGCTGGTGCAGCCGCAGTCGCCAACCAGCGTGACCACGGTCCCCCGGGAAGGGTACGGATCTGAGCAAACAGCTAAAGCAGCCCTGGGACTGAAAGCACCGCTCTCGCTAGAGCCATCCTCCTGATCGTTACAGGCTGAAGAGGAGACCAGAAGAAGCAGCTGCCAGGCAGATGTGCAATCTGGGTTTCTCAGAGTCCTTTGATACAGATGCTGTAACTCATGAAAAGGTCCAAAGAGGTTATTTTGGCTACTTCCTTCTTTCTGAGCGTAGCCCAGACAGAGCAGCACTGTGAGGACAGCGGAGAAGCGCTGGGAGCTCAGAGTCACAGCTCGGGATGTGGGAGAAGCCAGGAGCTTCTCCAGGGCCGGTGCTCCAGAGCCCTGCGACCTCTCGCTGCACGAGAAAGGTTTATGCAGGGCAGAACTACAACAAAGTCTGAAGTGACTTTTTAACCAAGGAACGAGCCGCATCCAGACCAGAGGAAGGGGCCAAATTCTCAAGCATCGTGCTCCAGGCGGGACCCTTGACTTCACAGGCTCTCTGGGACACAGACCTTGTGTTCTTGTTCTCCTGCTAGACCAGGGCTCTGCTGCACCTGGTGTATGTCTCTGTGTGTGCGTATATATATATATATATATATATGTATATGTGTGTGTGTGTGTGTGTGTGCATATATATATATGTGTGTGTGTGTGCTGGGTTATACCCTTTCCAAAGATTCAGATCTTTCTTTGGCCATTAGAAAGCCAGCAAGACGAGCAGAAAGAAAAGAGCCTTGAGACAACCCACAGGAGGAAGCATCTATTTACTGATCCTTACCATTAGTTAATAATTAACCTTCTTGGCTTCGCATTTCAGGTGACCCTTCTGGGGTCCACCCCAAGGTAGTCACCCAGCAGAGACCTCTGAGAACCTCGCAGTCAAATGGCCTTTGAGGAGAGGCCCGACCAAGACCAGCCACGCTGGAGAAGGGGATCCCAAGGCCATTGCTCTTCGAGAGCAGCCAAGAGAACGCAGGCAGGGTGGAGCGAGTCAGGGAAAGGGCAGCCTTCCTTCATTTGGTACCAGCAGCCCCGAGCAACCCAGGAAGTTATTTACAAGTCAGATTCTTCTGCTGTTTGATCTTCAAGCCAAGCTTGTGTCTGGCAGATGAGCTCAGGGCATCCCCTTCACTCCCCCACGGCCAAGCCAGGCAGGCTCATCGAGTCATACCGAGCCCCCAAGCATTTGCTACGCAAAGAGGCAAGAGGCAGAAAATCCCTGACCAGACAGCGAGCTCTGACAAAGGATTTGCAATCCGGGAAGACTTCTGCCGGACAAAAAA
>VZTV01048934.1:10558-32100 GCA_013400875.1 Anhinga rufa
CTCCTGGGCTAAGGCCACAGCCCCACAGCTCTCCATGGTTATTGCTTTCCAAGAAAGATGTGTTTTTCAAGGCTGTGTGCGTAGAATCATAGAATGGTTTGGGTTAGAAGGGACATTTGAAGACCATCTAAGTCCAACCCCACTGCCATGGGGAGGGACATCTTTCGCTAGCTCAGGTTGCTCAAAGTCCCATCCAACCTGACCTTGAACACTTCCAGTGCTGGGGCATCCACAGCTTCTCTGGGCAACCTGCTCCAGTGTCTCCTTTCCAGACACAGCATTGCAAACAGGAGAGGTAGGATAACTCACCATGACCATCTTTCTCTGCTCACACAGCTTCTGTAACTGGTAGGACTTCTCCTCTGCTTTGATGTAGCCTTTCTTGACATCATCAACAGCCTGAACAGAGAAAGGGAAAGGAAACCCAGGAGGTCAGACTAGAGGATCTCTTCGCTGAGTCACAGTGCTTCGCCCTCCCTGGCGGGCCCTAGGCTGCTCTGAACAGCCACCCAAATTCACAGCCCCAGAAGGTGACCAGTGTACCCAGAGTGGCAGAGGGATGGCCAGGCTCAGAGGGGTGGCTCTTCGCACTCACTGACTCCAGCCACGAGCCTCTGACTGCCTTGGGGAACGTACAGATGCCTAGGTGTCTAGGAGGACTTTGGAAGTACATCCTCTGGCAAAAGAGGATGGATCTGTAAATGCTGGTACCTGGTATTCTGCTTTTGCCTTCAGCCACAGGCAGAGACAGGCTGGTACAACCCTTCCACTCCAGACATCCGCCTCCAGCAGAGCAGTGCTGGCTTTTACCCCCTGCGCTGCTGGAGTGTTGGCATGAAAATATATTTTTCCTTCAGGACAGAGCAGGTACTCAGCCCCTTCCTTTTGGTCCCCAGCTGTGCGCTCCAGCAAGGACTCCTGCCCCTGTCACAAAGCAGCTTGTAAAACTACCAGCCAGCAAAGAGCAGGTCTAGGAGATCAAAGAACTTGACAACTACTATTTTTATTTCAATTTGTACCAGAGGCTGGTACAGGACCAGTTCAGAGAGTGTTGGGACAACATTTCTGGGGGTTGAGACAGAGCAGGATTCATCTTCCTGAACTTTGCAGTTATCTACCTCTGAGCTGCTCATCCTAGACTGGCTTTATACAGGCAATGGGAGAACGCGGCTCTTCTCGGACTCGCTTCACCCCAGAGAATGTGCATAAGTGAAATCACAGGCAGAAACGCCCCCCTTCCTTAGGGTGAACAGGGAGAAGTCTGTTCCCCAGCTGGTCACAGGCATCTTCACTGACAACACACAGAACTGAGGAAAGCGCATCTGACCCAGGGAGCGCAGCCTCCCAGGATCCTTTTAGCTCGCTCTGGGAAGGCAACCTCCCCGCAGTGAGAGCGGCAGAAGTCCTGCCTCCCAGTCCAGCTGCAGCTTGGCCACAAGTTCACCACAGCACTGCCAATTCACCCAACCATAGGCTTGTACTCCATGAAGTTACCCGAGCAGGACCGGCCCTCAGTTTCACGCTCTGTTGCCACTATGCCAAGGGACAGTGGTGTCTGGAGCGGTTCTGGGAGCCGGGCACTTGTGTTGCCTTGCCTCCAGTAAAAAAATTTCAGCTCTGGGGCACCTACCTGATGGAAGAAGTAGGTGACTGCCAGGTCATTGTCATTGAGAAGAACCTCCTCCTCTGTAGTGAAGAGCCATTTTCGGATGGTCAGGCACGTTCCCGGCACCGCCGAGGTGTAGTTCTGCACGTAGAGTTTGTGGGGGAATTCGTTGGGTGCCAGTTTGCGCACTGCAGAAAGCACAAGACATCGAGGTAAGCGCATGGCCCCACATGGCATCAGCAGCGTCGTCCGTGATTGCAGCCTGGCTGCTGTACAGATCAACATCGGCGATGCCCTTTGACTGAGCCAGCCAAGATTGGGACCCCAGCTCTGCTCCAAGGCCCTTTTGCCTCCTCCTGACTGAATCCAGCTTTTTTCAATACCTGCTTCCATAGTGTCGGACCACGATAGACCTCCAGTGCACAGGCAGTAACTTGCGTGAGGCTGAACTCCTCTCAGCCGCTGGAGAGCTCAGCGTGGCTCTCGAGCATCAGCACAACAGCCTGACTTCATCCCCTGCTGCGCAAGGGAGGTCCACTCTGCCCAAGCCTTAGGATCACAGCGCCCTGGACCCATGCACTGTCCCTGCAGTGCTGGGGGGACTGGAGAAGGTCCCCCCTGTCCTCGCAGGCTGCCACCAGAGCCTGGACAAAACCTGCTGCGTTGCTCAGCCAAGCTAGAGCAGCTGGGCCACCAGCGAGCCCTGGTCAAGACGCTTACTCTGTTCAAATCTGCTTTACACGGCTATGACGGACAAAAAAAGGCGAGTGCCAGTATGTCTCCTTCATCAGGTAGGGATATGGCCAGTATTTTACTGCAGATGGAGCTTATGGTTTCCAGAGAAATTAAATGGAGCGTATCCAGACAGGAATAAACGTGGATGTTCACAGTGAGTGTCCAGAAAGCACAAGCCATAAAGGTTAACTGGAGTTTTTTTACTTTCCAGCCCAGTCTGAGAAGTGCGGCGCTCACAGGAACGAGGAATTAATAGCTCCAGTTAGAGTCTGGCACCGTAAAAGCTTCCTGCACGAGACTGTGCCAGCGCGCTGCAGCGTCCCACCTCCCAAGAGCAGGCGTTCCCACTCGAGGCTCCCCGCACAGCCCTGCCCGGCCTCGGCAATCTCGCAGCACATCGACCCTCCAGCCCTGATCTTCCCTTGCTATGTCCGTGTCCTGCTGCGACACACCAGCACCCGGTAACCCTCGCAAAGTGACCACAAACCCGGGCGCAGAGGCAGTTCTGCGACGCCAACAGTTTTGCAGACTGGTGGTCTTGGCTGCCCCAGGGTCAGCATCTGAACGCAAATCTAGCCTGTTCCATGAGATGAGTCGTTTTAGGAGGGCTTTAAGTAGCTAAAAATTGCCCTGGCCATTCAGCTAGAATCTTGTGAGCGTGAGGAACAGCCCTAGAAATCCCTTCCTACAAGGCCAGTTTGCCGTAACAACAGGATGAGTTTGAGGCATACAGAGATGACAATCCAGAAATGAAGGTGCCCAGCTGGGAATGAGAAATACACTTGGCTTAAAACCCAGCAGAGGGTAAAAATAAAACACAAACCAACCACTACACCCATTTTGTGGCGTGACCACAACATTTTGGCCTCCCTACAGCTTCAGCAAACCCAACGTGAAGCTGGGCAAAATCAGAGGTTGCTGCAGCCAGGGATCTGAACAGCAGCCAGGAGACCCCAGCATGCGCTAAGCTGGAAGGATGGCAATTACTTAAGTGCTAAAACGATTGCCCAGAATCCCACAGTCAAGCCTCAAATATCATCAGGATTTAACCACAGAAGGAGAGATGAGAAGCTATAATGCAGCTTGCAGCACATCCCCTGCAGGACCTGGACATCGACCCACACCTATGTGTGTACAGACCCAGTCTGCCCTCAATCCACTGTCCTTTCCAGCAAAGGAAAAGGAAAAAATCCGTCCAAGCCACTGCTGCTGCCCCCCTCTCCAGAGACGGCTGCGTTGCAGTGACGCTGCCCACTTTTTCTAAGCTCGCTGGACCCTTTGAACTGAAGTAAAAATGCATCTCTCAGTTTAACAAAAAGCTCGTCTCCTTGAACTGCTTAGGAAAGGGAAAGTCAAGCGGCAGCAAAAAAAGCCATCAAACTTTGAGGGCTCCTCATTATCAGAGCCTGCTGTGCCTGCCCGACTCCTCCCGGGGGCTCCTGATTTTGCAAGTAGAGATAAGACCTAAATGAGAGTGCCACCGGGCCCCGTTAGCACTGCAGAGCTTTCTCCTCAGCTGCTCGCCAGCACTGAGGGGATTAAAAGACTTACCAAAGGAGTGATTGATCACTTCAAACAAGGCGAAGTAGTTTGCGGTAATACTGTCCATTCCGACTTTCGCAGCCACAGCCTAAAAGAGCAACCGAACGGGAAAACGGGGTGAGCAAAACAGGAGCCAGCAGCTGTCTGTCCCCTCCCGGGGCAAGGCTGGCTTCATACAGGTCATTCCCAAGCATTCCCTAACCCGAGGTGTTAAGATACCACAGAAAACCTGAATTTTATTCTTCCAGTAACACCAGATGTTTTCTTAAGCAAGGGCTTAGACTCTCCTGCTCTCACCTTCCTGTAAACTGCTCCAGATTTTAAGGGCTACCACGGCTGACAATGAGGCCATCTTTTCTGCTGATGCCTCCAGCTTCAGTTCCTAACAGAAGAGGCGCGCACACCTCCCCTAGGAGTTTTCTCCAGCAACGCTTCAGTCCTGCACGTTAGTACCACAGCCACGGCCCGCAGACCTCGGTGGAGGCAACGTGGAGTTCAATAGGCTGCGTCCCAAAGGCACGAACGTCCTGCGACTCCCATCTGCGGGACTCTGCTGTGCAGAGCTGGAGCTCCCGAGAGCCTGCTCTTTTGCAACCCTTTTGCAGCGTTTTCAGTTCCCCTTTCAAGAAGGGTCTCCCCCACATCATCTCGCTCCCCCTACTCCACGGACAGCTTCCACTTTTCCTCCAGCAGTGCTGGTTGAAGTCAGTTGTCTTTAGTTTTCCACCTAAGGCACTGGGCCTCCAGCCACTCGCAAACCTGTAATCTGGCCAGAGGATTCCCCAAAAGGGTCACTACCCTTCCTATTTAACTTGCTGTCCTGCCACACAGCCACAGCGAGGCTCGTGTGCTGGCTGCAGCCAGCTCTTGGATCCAACTCCTCCACCGCAGCCACTGCAAGCCATAACATACAATCTGTCTGGTGCTTAGAGCCATCCACCGGCTTTAAGATATTATCAGTGAAAATTAATTCAGCGATGACTCTGTCCTTGCAGCCAAGCCTGCCAGCGAAAACGCTGCTTCAGCATGGCGTAAGGTTAGAGCTCTCTGCGGCCCTGTCCTCTCTGCTACAGCAAAGCAGCGATGCTGATGCCCACCTGCACTTAGGAGGAGCAAGTGGGCGCCCACGGGGTCTTGGTTAACATCTGAATCGTGTTAACCTTCCAGTCAAGGCAAAAAAAAAAGAAGTAGCTCACCTGGTACACCTGGTCTGTAGTGCTGTTCTTTTTGACTCTGACCGTCACTGTTGTTATATCTGGTAACGCCACTCGGAGCTCCACGTCCGAGACGCCGTTGTAATTCTGAAGGAGGGAAGAAGAGAGGACAGAAATCATCACACAAACTGAGCCCCAAGCTCTATGGATTATTTATTGCCTCGCGCTGGCTAATTAAAGTGGTCACTTCTAACAACCAGCTGCTCTGCAAGCCTCAAGAATCCCATTCCAGTCTGCACCAGAAAAATTCTGAAAGAAGGAAGATGCGAGCTCTGCTCCGAGACAGGAAGCTGAGCAAACTGCTTCAGACCACAATGGGGTAGGATTTTCCATTTGTGGGCTTGCCAGTGAAGAGCGAGAGAAAGCTCTGGGACACGACAACTTCACGCACCATGGAAAGGCTGGAAAAAGAGCAACAGCTGAAGGGCAAAGAGCAACTCACTGCTGCTGCCTGCAACTCAAGTCTCGGGAGGCGCGAGTCAGACAGGCTGGTATTCAGAGCGCTTGCTGCCTTGGTGGCCAAAGGCTGCTGAATACAAACAGCTCTCAAACACAAAGCTACCTGGGCTGCCAGCAGCACAGGAACCAGCCGGAATGGCAGCGAACACGGTTTTTCTGCTGGGCCTCCCCTTGCCAGAGAGCCAGGGTACGCAGCGAGGCCCCGCGGCTGGTTCTGCTCTGAGAGCAGCAGCAAAGCTGCTCTGAGCTGCTGCTGTGGAGAAAAGGTTTCCTACGTGCAACGACAGACAGTGAACTGCAGCCTTGACTTTTTGCCATGGTCTTCTATTCAACCAGCTGAGGCTCTGGCAGGGAACATCTTTGCTCTCTGATCCAGTTTTACCAAGCATTTATGGCCTCTGTAATAAGGAAGGTCATGGCAGAGCTTCAGCGCCATCACCTACGTGCCTACCTCGTCCGACTCCGACAGGAACTCCTGCATGATGTCGCTCTCCCCAATGACGCGTATCGAACACACTGCAGGACAGAGAGCGCAGGTTAGCGGGGTGCCCGGGGCAAGGGGGAGCCCTCTCCTCCCGCGACTGGCCCAAAAGCGACATGGGGACAACAACTGTCTGTTCTGCAGGTGGCCTGAAACAAGGACGGGATCTCCAGCCTGGAAAAACCTCCTCAAAGCAAACGCTTTCCGGGCTGTATCAGGTGTCCTGGCACAAAGACTGATCCAGCCTGAATCCCCTACAACAGCAAGCGGCAAGAGCTGTTGAGTAACTCGCTGAGATATTCCCCACGGGTGAAATCCAGGCCTCAGGCACAAGCCAACAGGAGGTTTAGACTATACTTAAAAGTGGGCAAGAATTTAATAAATAGTACTTTTGCCTCTAAAAAACCCCAAGTTATTCCAGAGGGACTGAAACTATTTGGGAATTTAGGCCAAGTTCAGCAAATAATTTGGACCTGAACTGTATCGTGTTGCCTCTAAGATGCAACCAGCCTGCCCCTTCCTCCAGCCAGCTGGTAATCGAGGATGAAGATGGACAAGCTGGGCAAGGCAGGGCTCAGATATCAGTGGGTGGGGAAAACCCGACCCACATCCATCTTACGGGAAGAGGGGGCTTCACTCCCAGGTGCTGGGTAAGGAAAGAGGCTGTTAACTCACACAAGTTAATTGAGCTGCTTACAGGCAACTAAGAAAACAACACCAGGCAACTAAGAAAACAACACCAGGCAACTAAGAAAACAACACAGCATCACAGGAACGAGGGGTCATTGCTCTCCGAATCCCACCTACAACCTCTTCACTGCAAAACATGGGGTCAGGTCTTTTAGCCAGGCGCGATGACACAGAGATAGGGTTTTGCATCCACTTTCCCATCAACTGAACTCAACCTAAAGGAAACTTCTGCTGCAGGCATTACAATTCTGATTAAAAAGGACCAAAGCCTTCAGCCGTGAGCAAGCTCAGATCGAGCTGAGCTCCCCTGATGAGAACAGCCTCGAACACGACTCACTCCCCGCTCCAAAGCTTCCTTCCTCTTCCTCCTCCCCGTGCTCCCTCATCTCCAAGATTACTTGTGAGCAACATGACACTATAAATAAAAGCTCGTTAGGTGTTAAAAAACTAATTACACATTTTGTTGTTGGAAGTGCGCTGCAAGCTGGTAACACACGCATCATTAAGCCGTGGCACGTCTGAGCTGCCTCTCACCACTTCAGCCGTAAAAACCAATCCAGCTACAAACGAGCTCCTTTCCCTCACAGGGAATACCCGTGAAGTTCTGGACCACCCGTGGAAGGCTGTACCCTGAGGATTTGGTTCCCTGCTTGCGAGGAAGGCAGCGTACGGCTGCCTAGGCTCTCCTCCCAGCTCAGTACCTTTCTCCAGGTACTCCTCCAGCCCTCGCCGCCGGGCGTCCAGCTGCTGCTCCGACAAAGAGAACGGCCACTTCCCCGGGAGACGTGGAAAAGTGAAGTTGGCAAATTCCCGTTTCAGGTTCTGGTGCAGGATGGCAAACTCCCGGTACCGCTTCGAGCAGAGCTGGCGGCCCGCCATGTAAACGTTGTAGACCTGCAGGGAGAAGAGACGAGACTCACTGGGGTGAGAAGTTTTCCAAATCCAAACCCGCACAGCTCTACCTTCCTGGACCCACAGGTAGCACAAGACTAAATTAGGAGGGTTTGAGCTAGAATGAGAAACTGGTATGAATAGTTAAATATACCACTGCCGATCCCTGGAGCTGGGGAATATCCCAACTACTACCTCCATCCAACAGCAGCAGGCTCAGCGCGAGTTCAAGGTGCCTTTCTACTCCAAGAGGAAAAGAAACCCGCCCAAACCCTTTAGGAAAGGCCCCGAGGCCCGATACTGCCATCACGGCGTTCCCCTGGATGATCTGCTGCACCCAGGAGAGTCCCTGCGGGGCACCAAAGCACCACCAGACAGATGCCACAGCAATACCCTCCTGACTGCATCAGTTGTTTTCGGCAACAAGAGCCTCATCGCCTCCCAGATGCGCTCGAAGCTACTGCTGAATTTCCAGTTTGTTGCAGAGTTGAGACTCATATCGCAGCCAAAGCCCCAGAGCTTTGGATTCAGGGTCATGACTACTTTCCCCAAGACACAAAGGTCCCAAACGGAGCAGGAGGCTCGGTTTGTGTCTGGACACAGCCCCTGGCAGCAGTCAGGCACCAACCACGGGGCAGCTCCCAGGGGAGAAGCAGCATTATACATCTTTTAGGAGCACCCCATGTTAACTGGTTTCTTCACTATGCATGCAGCCTTCCAGTTTCATTATGGACACCGTTAAGGAAATGGTCCCAAATAGGGGAAACCCGGAGCACAGCTACGGTCGCAGGACATTTCTCAGCACTGCGATGCTCTTCAGGGAATTCCCTTCCCGTTCATTAACCAGCCACCTCCATTTTTAAAGCCAATCTGCTTAGTCTCACAGGCAAGTTAAACAAGCTCTTATCTAGGCATTGCTAATATGGCCTCAGTGATAAGGAGGTCCCAGCGTCACCTTAATTAGCTTCACAGGAGGAAAGGGATGCAGCAGGGAAGAGAGTAGGTTCACGCTTTTTCATGTTGCGCAAGGGAAGTGTTGGCAACCACAACCCTTCCTCTTGAGGAGAGGAGCGTTGCCCTCCACCGTCCTCCTGAAGCCAAAGGGCTGGCAGAGCACAGAGGTGGAGTCTAGCAGGAGGCACGTGCCGAAGATGCACCGCGGGCGGCTTCAGCAGCCTTCAAAAGGCTCAAAACCCAACCCGCTCCCCAGGTGAGGGCTTGGAGCGGTCCCAGCTCACTCGCCTTCCATGTCTGCGCTCCAGATACCTGCCCGGCAACGTTCACAAGGGGAAAGTGCTCCAACAAAACCACAGCTTTTTCCTTAAAAAAAGCGGGGGCGCTCCCCGTGAGGCTGCGGATCCACAAGGATCCCATCTGTCCCCTTCAGAGACGCCCACGCCAGGGTGACACGGTGAAGCGACAGGCTCTGCACAGGAGCCCGACTCTCCTGGCGAGCGGAGCACTGCCGAACCCTCTCCACCCTTCCCCTCTCACACACACGCTGTTTCTGCAATCCTAACCCTGGCTTGTGTCTTCCTTGGGAAAATGCCTCCGTCCTCAGCTGGGAGAGGAAAAAGTGATGAGCCCGTTTGTCATCTGTCTCGCGGCACTGCACACTGCAACGCAGCCATGTCCCGAGGGCGACTGCTCCAGCCAAACCTACCTCCCAGCCTGGGAGGGTGAAGGCAACCAGCACGCGGCACAAATCTTCCAGCCATGAGTCAAAGCAGCGGCATAACTAAAACACCCGACACTTGCCATCTCATCCCCAGTCCCTCCACCTCATCGTCCGCCCCCACCAATGGCCGCGCAGTTCCCTGGCTCCGGAAAAACGAAGACAGCACGCAGAGCAGAAGACAGACATGGTCTGGACGCGGGTAGGACTGTGCTCCTAACAATAAGCAGCTATTTGCAGGGGGAAGAATACCGCCCTTGTGGCGGGCTTCTGTCTCTACCAGTCGCAGATTGAAACTCGGAGCCAGCTGGTTCGGCTGCAGGCTCTGCTGACCCTCGCTGCAGCTCAGGCCCGAGGCACGCTCAGAGCAGCGGCCAGTGGTGAGACGCTGCGTGCTGGAGGATGGGGTGGTCGGGACTGCTTGCAAGCCCAGCATCTGGGAGTGCTAGGCAGCCGGGTAAGGAAGCAGAAGAGCTACGCAAGGCCAGGCCGACTGAGGAGGTTAAATGCACCCCAAATGTTGCAAGAAGAAAGAGTTCTGCGGACGAGTGCCTTTGCCCAACCTGTTTTGGGTCCCTCTTCAAACATTGCCTTACCAGCCACGGCCAGCACCAACCCTAAGCCTTGGAGGATGCATCCGTGTCGGGTACTTCGATGACAGAACACATTATCTAGGAAAATGACTGCCAGCCTCCCCAAGAAACGCAACAGAAGAGGCAGGGAACCCAAAGGAAAAAGACTTTTTACAGCTATTTCCCCTGAAATTCCCTAACGGGAAAAGAAATTCTGTAGATGGGAAGCTATGCTTCAAGACATCTGCTCCCTTTGCTTTTACATCTATCACAGATGTCCTTAACGCGTGGTGTAAAACAGGAGATATAAATACGAAAGCTTATATGAACAAAATAATAACTTCCTACTTAATCTTCACAAGAGATCAGGCTATTCCAGATACATTAATAAAAACCTTCCCAGCACACAGCAAATAGCTGCAAAAGAATAAGCTGCAAAAGAATAACCAAGCACTGAAAGAGGGAAGCTGGGCAAGCCTAAATAAGACAGCGTCAAAACCAGTCCATAATAAACTAATGTGCCTCCGTCCTGAAGACAAACAGCGAGCGTTGCCACCAATTGTCACTAACAGCAAGGAGCACGCCAGCTCGGAGGGCGGATGCATCCTATCTCCAGAAAACACCATCCAAGCCGATACTAACCACAAACTTCTCGCCGTTTTGCTCCACGTGCTTGTACGTGGGGATGGAGATGGGCACAGCTTGTTTTTCTGTGTAGTCGTAGAATGACTGCCCCAAAGAGTCATCACTCGGATCGAGATTATCTGCCTCGTGGGGAGGCACGGACAACACCGTCAGAATTAGCTCCTTCTCTCCTGCGCGAATCAGGTCCACCACTTGCTTGTGTGTCGCTCCTTCGACATTCACCCCATTCCTGCGAAAGAGAAAGCAGAAAAGCCGTAAGCAAGGCAGAGGTGACTGCAGAGCCTTCAAAGCACGCCAGGACCAGCCCAGAGCTCCCTCACATATCTGCTTCCCCTGAAAACCCCTCCAGCCTCAACTGCTCTGGCCGCTCCAGTTTCACTCTGGTCTAAACTTCACTAATCTTTCCTACTGATGGTTCCTTGTGTTATTAGTTACCGAGTTGTGTTTAATGACTTCAGACACAACGAAAACTTCTTCAAGGCTCATGCGCCTCCTTGAATGTTTCAAACAAGTTTCGCAGTTTTTACCATTTCTCAACAGTACGACATGGCACGTTCATACCCAGAAAGCGAGCCTTTTCCCGCCAGCTAAAGGCAAACGCAAGGAGACCAAGAACTGGGGAAGAAAACACTGAACGCCTAACACGTACTACTCTGCTAGGGAGGGCACCGCCCATCTCCTGATCCTCTACAGCTCCAAAACCTAAGTGTGCTTCCCTAAACCCGAACTGAAGTTTCCAGGTGAACAAGAACAAGAAAGCAGGCAAGGAGACTCCGAGAGCAAAGGTAAGTCACTTCAGAAGCTGGTGCTCCCGTCCACCGAGACGCAGCACCCACGAGCACTCCTGCTTCGGTGCAACACAAAGGACACGCACGTTGGCTTCAGTCACTTCTAGGCAAACTGCTCTGCCTTGCCCCAGACAGCCCAGGAACGCTGCTACGGTGAATATCGTGTTTCTGCTTCCTAAATTGCTCCAACCGGATCACAAGTGCTCCTCGCAATCACGTCCCAAGCCCTCCAGGAGCCCCCTGAAAGCTCTGGAGACCCAGGAGAGACCCAAGCCACCTCTAAAGCATTCCCGGCACTCCTGCTCTCCCGGCGAGCTCAGTTAACCATCGCTTGGGTCTTGCTTTGCCCAGAAGATACGGGCCATACCTTGGCCAGCCTGGAAAGATGCTGGCCCTACGACTTGATTTCAAAGCAAAGAGAGCCGTTAGGTTCTCTTCCAAATCTGGAAAAGGACAAGCCTGTTGTTCCTCCTAATAAGAGCTAAATTTAGTAGCAAGTCTTCATAAACTTGCAGTCTGTGAAGAGTTTGGTATCCGAAACATTCCCTGTGTAAACAAGAACAGGCAGAGCTTCCCCCTCTGCATCCCTGCAGTCAGCCTGGCCATGAGAGCCTGCAGGTCATCGCAGCCGACAGGTCCCTTTCACCTCTGCTCCCCGAGCAGCTGCTTGGGATGAGCCTGGAACGAACTGGCCAAGGAGCTTCCCACCACTGCTGAAGCGGCACCGGCAACCACGCCACAGCCCAACTCATCTCGGCTCGCGCCTAGGCATTTCTCCACCAGAAAGCCCAGCGTTGTCCTTACTCCGCGCTGCTGGCTACGGCCATTACCTGATGCTTCAGGGGAGCGCAAGAGGAAAGCGGCCTGCGCTTCCCCAGCCACGAATCCTGGCCATGCGGGGAGAGAAAGGGCTCTCAAATACTCCCTCTGGCAATCAGCCTCTCCTTCCCGGAACCTGGGAGCAGACTGTCATCATCTCACTGCCGAAGGTGTAGTGCTGGTCGCAGAACCATCCCGGCTTGCCTTAAATCACGTGCGGGATTTAGCCTTCAATCCCCCGCTCTCAAACGAAAGAGAACAGCTCTTACCACTTCCCATCGATCATTGTTTATCAAACTTTTACTTAGAAGAATTGCCCTGGAAAGATCTGATCTCAACTTACAAATCTGAGTGAGAGCTTCCAGGCTCTGAACCAAGTTTAAAAGAGCCCCAAGCAGAGCTTGTGAGCCAGAGACAGCGCTCGCACCGTGCCAGGAGTTGGACAAGAAAGCTTCCCCGGCTTGGGCACTACCTGGGGTTATCAGCCCCCGTAGAGCTCCCGTATTGTTTCAGGGAAGGGATAACGAAGCAATCCTCGGATGCAGCCCCTGGGCTCTGTGCGGTAAGAGCGCTCGAAGAGCCGGACACAGCTTTTACAGCAACGAGGCCGTTAAGTTCAGGGAGAGAGAAAATCCCCTCCTCAGCGGCGAGCTTTTCCACAGGGCAGGAGCGTGGCCTCCAAAGCAGCAAATTCGGTCGCAGAGAGCAGCCCTCGTTACCAAGTCGAGCCGTTAGACACCAACATCGTCACGTTGAAGTGACATTCGCTTTGTCGCACCCGACCCATGCTCACGTGCTGCTCTCTTATTGTCACCACCGCTCGCCTAGAATTAAACCCACTCCGCAACGTCCCGCGGCGCCGCTGCCCAAGTATGATTTCTGATGGATGGGGATGAAAAGCCAGAGGCTCCAGTTGTGCGGGGAAGGCTGTTTGCCTACACCAGGAGGGCCGGCCGGCCATAACAGCTCTCCTCACCTCCCAGTCCTGCCCTGAAGAGAGAAGGACGAAGGCGGGGGAGTTTAGTCACGCTCAACCTCAAGCCCATCTCCAGCCAGCAACAGGCAGAGCCCCCTCCAGCTGGCAGCAGGGGCTTTTAGATGACCCAGGCAGCAGAGGTCCCTGCTTAGTCCACAAAAGTCAAGGCTGGTTTTTAGTTACTCAGCCCCAGCTAGGCTGGAACTAGGTCCTCAGCTTAACTTCCCATCAGCAAAGGCCTCAGACACTGCTTATCCTTCTGCCAGCAGATGGGGGACAAACACGCCACCAGCCGCCTCCTCTTCCTCTCCCTCAGCCCCCGGTGCCTTCTGCTGCCACCCATTTTCTCCCCCAGCCAACACCAAACCCTGGCGGGGACGAGGACAGGACTCGGGGCTCCGGACAATTAAGACTGCAATGCATCATTTCATTGACAAAAAAGTGGTAACACCCACTGCCGGCTCTCCATCGCTCCCAGCAGGCTTCTTTCCAAGATCAGATGCCACTTAACAGCGGCCCTGCTCGCCCCTCCGCTGTGCCAGGCAGTGGGAAGGAGCAGTTGGTACCGCAGGCGCGCGGGGCCGGAGGACTCGCACCTTTGCAATAAAGTCACCATAGCAACTCGGGCTGGAATCATCACCGACGAACCGACGAAGAAAGGGAATGGTAAATCATACGACACAGGCAAATCAGGAGCAGCTGGCGAGGTGAGAGGAGCACAGCTGAACGACGCGCTGTTTACGTGGCCACGGACCTGCGGGATCCAAGAGCTGAATGCATTTTTCCCCAAGACAACGGGACACTCGGGTACTTTGCTCCTCAGGCTTCTGCCTATATTTGGAGTCAGAAAAAAGATCCAGGCGTTACCTTTACCCTTCCAGGGGACACACACGGCCCCAGGAGAGCCGACCGCAGGGCTGGGTCCCTCCAGACCTTACAGAAAGGACGTCCAGATCCAAGCAGCAGATGACGACTAGATCCAACGAATCCTTCCCTCCACGAAGGAGGTACCGCAGAGGGCACACGGCTCCCTTCTGCGCGGGATGAGAAATAGAAGAGAACTCTGCTTGTGGCGGAGCAAAGCGCTGCGGGGTGGACACCACGGCCAGGCACCCGCAACCCCCGGCCAGGTCTGCCAGACTTCAGCAGCGCTCGAAGAGCAACTTCCTCCGACAAATCACTTCTCTCAGCTGTCCACCACCAAACGTGGATGTGGCTGCACCAGGAGCGCGAGGTTCTGTCACCTCCCGCTGCAGGATGGTGGGCAAGCCTCCCTCCCCCAGTGCCCAGCCTCCTCTTCGCCTCGCCGGGGACGCGAGCTGCCTCGCAGGAAGGTTACCGCAGGAAAAGCTCTGAAGCCGGTGGGTGGAAGCGATGCTGGAGCTGCTCAGCGCACTGCTGGATGGGGCAATGCGGAGCCTTGGTGCGCTGTCCCTCTGGCAGGGGCATCCCCACCGAAACAGGGCTGCAAAGGGGCTCCCAAATGTTCTCGCCTTCCCCCGGGGCGCTGGGAAGAAGCAGTTTTCCTCCTGGTGCTGGTTACGGTCGGTCTAGCTCAATACTCACCATGACTAAGGGCTCACGTTGGCCGAGCTGAAGGCAGCATAACCTCGAAGCACTCATTACCACGTTTCTGTTGGCAATCGTCTCCCCGCAGCAAAGGGAACACATGCCCGTGCGCAGTCCACAGTCCAGCACGCCGGCAAAGGTGCCTGCCGAGACAGGCCTGGGCTGAGACTCCGGACTGTGACCCGAGGCAGCGGCACGCTTTGCTGCCCGCTGACACCACTGCAAGGGCAGAAACCCTGGCACGCGTGGGGCGAGATCAGGTGTTGCCAGCCTCGGCGCTCGCCCGTCGGGGCTTGCCTGGTGCCACGGGGGAAGCCAAGCTCCAGGAATTACAGCAGGTTATGCTTAACAAAAGATCTTCAGCCTGTGGTTCGGCAAGATCCTGCTGCAAAAAATACGTGCTGGGGGGCAGAGCAGACTGGTGCTTGTTCACCATAATGAATTTAAAAGCTTCTTTGAGACCGAGTTTCCAAAGCACTAGGCCAAAGATGGCAAGCAGCAGCTGCGGGCTGGCACGGTCCCCCGGCTGGAAGGGGGGCGAGCGGCTGAAGCACCCAACTCGCTCCCCCAAACCTGCGCCCTCTGCCAGCACGGTGCAGAAAGTGTCCCACGCACCAGCCACGTTTGAACCCAGGAACACCTATCGGCAAGTGTTCTTGGCAAGAGCAGGAACAGCTGGCAAACACCAGGAGAGCCTGAGGACGAAGCATGCGTTCGACAAAGCAAAATTCCCCATCGTGCCAACGCTAACGAGCAAGATCCCCGAGACACAGAGAAGAACATTTCACTTCTCCCATTTGTACACCAAATGACTCATTTTCTGCAAAGACTTCTTAAAATTTCCCAACTATCTGTCTGTCAAAAGATGACAAGGAAATTTTACCGCAAGAAAGTCTGCAATAAGCTTCCTGGAGATTTAAGACCACAGCCTGCCTTTCTGCTTTGTTCACGCAAAGTACTGACCAAGCCGACAAACCGTCCAAAGAGAAACACCCCAGAAACTACTCAAGCCATCTTTAAGGCTTTACTTTTTAGCAGACGAGCACCTTCAGCCATCCCATGCCGTCACAGGGCCACCACTGCAAAGCACAAGTCAGAGCCCAGCTCTGCAGTCAAGGCAAGACCAGTAAAACCCGCGTAAAACAAGCAGAGCTGCAACTGTCTGGCATCGCACGGCTCTCCCACCCCGGTGTGACGGACCCAGGCTGGCGAGAGCCTTGCGTGTAGATGCGGCCTCAGAAGCAAGACTGGCAACAGCAGGTAGTCGCACAACTTCACGCGTCGCCTGTCTCGTAATGAGGACGGCCTGCCAAGTCCCCATCTCCCCCACCCAGCGCTTTGTACCTCCCAGCCCCTGACGCTTGGCTCGAGATGCATCTGGCTCCAGCTCTGTCCAGGGCTGTATGTCCAGCCCGTAAAATTCAAAATGTAACCAAGAAGCTCCCTGTGCTCCTGCTTCTTCTGTAACACACCGGTTTTCACCAATATTCAGCTGCGGGAGAGATTAAAATCGCGGTGCTGAGACAACAGCAGTGGTGACAGATTGCTCTGAAAAGGGCTGATGAAGGAAGAAGAGTGCTGAAGATGAGATCCAGCGACAAGGGCAGTCACCGCAGGGATCAGCAGCCTCCTTGGGAGAGGCTTTGGAAATAAAGATGAACAGCTAACGAGCTCACTGGACACAGCGGTGCGGGACAGCTTCTCCAGGCTTGCCGGAGCAGCTGCAGAAACAGGCTCTTCATCATCTTCATCCCTCTCCCTTCTCAAATCCAGCTAATGCCAAACACCGAAACAGCTCCACGCAACGCCACGGACAATGCCCCTGCCTTTGCACAGGGGCAGCCGCTGCGCCGGCGCCGGCTCCCTTCCACCGCTCCTCGGGAGAGCAGCGTATCCGCCCGACCGATCCGCAGCAGCTTTAACAGACCCAGCTCCTCGCAGCTTCTCCCAGAGGAGTGTTAAGTTTCTCAGCTGCACGATACACCCGAGACCGTTCAAGCTAAATGGTTTCCCCGACAGGCAGCGCGCTTCCCTGGCTCCAGCGCCGAACCGCTCAGTGCCCAAAGCCAGGCGGCCGTCGGTGCAAGCCTTCCTCAAACTGAGCCACCCCAGGGCTGTTCAGCCGAGGCTGAAGCAGTATTTCCCCATTTCTAAGCACCCAAAAGAAGGGATGCCAGCCTTCCTCTTTTACAGCTGAGCAATCCAGACCCTGTCCAACATTATTCCAAACAGATTAAAAAAGCCCCAGGAAGACACTAACAAGTGCCATTCCAGTGACCTTTCCTATTTCTCTGATGTGGGAGAGACCAGAGGAAGGCTGGGCTAATTACCATTTCCACAGAAGCCTCTTACAACATTTTAAGGAAGTTTTAACGTCCCTGTGCATATTTACACGCTTCGCTCTGGCAAACGGCCATTCACCCGCTCCAATCACGAGCGCGATGATTCCTTGCAAATTAACACTTCTGAAACTCCCTGAAAGAAGACAAAGAATGTTAACCTTTCAGAAGGTTAAAGCCGAAATATTACTGAAAAGCAAACAAGTACTGAGCTATTACTCTTGCTGAAAAAGGAACAACGTTTTGGACGCTTCAGAAACCAAATCTGTATCAAATCCACCCTGGAAACTCAGGAGCAGTTAGCTGCCATCAGCTGCTACACCAGCAATAGGCGACAGGATCTCGGTCAAGGCTTCCTTGGGTCTTCCTCCCCTGAACCATCAGCAAAACCACACTGAGAAGACCAGAGATGACCGGGGCTTGCGGTCTAGCAGCCCCGGTGCTGGACTTTAAAGCGTAACCTTTCTGACCGACATCAAAGCAATGATTTTTATCTGTTCCTTTTGTAGGCCCAGATTCTCCTCCAGCTCAGTTTGAGCTACTGACGGCCAAGCTCAAGCCTGTGACGGCAGCCTTGGTTTCCCACCGCGCTCTTTTGCAGAGCTCCGAGCAACATCAATGAGCCCCCGAGGTCTCTGCAGACTACACACTGAAAACCACCATCACAAGACGCTCCTCCAGAGACGTCAGTGGAGAGCCCGGCAGGCTCCAGCTCTTCCAAAGAGCATCCCAGTCCAACAGCAGCCTGGAGTAGGGGTGTTCACGAGGCCTCCCCATGACGTTTCAGTCTGCAGCTCGCATTTTGCAAGCACAGGTTTGAATCCCAGTAAAAGGAAACTCTCCCCCTGCCTTATATTTTGTCCGTTGCTGCTTCCTCGGTGCTCGGACTGGCGAGCAAGGAAGGGAAATGATGGGTACAAAAAAAAGCCACCGCAAAACGCCGGGCACCCACGTCCAGCACGTTCCCAGCAGCTCATCGCTATCAGGAGCGGGGCGGCCGCTTCCACCAAGCCTACGGGGACTCACCCATTTGCTTCGTTATCTTGAGCCGAACAAAGCAGCCGAACACCGCAGAGCGCGCAGGTGGCGGAAATGAGTTTAAATTTCTCCAGCTTCAGTCATCATGCCCATTCCTAGGCGCATATAGAGTTCTGTTTAAATATACTGCAGAAGTGTTAAACCAGGGTAGATAAAAAGGCTCTTGCATTTATCTAATTGTACGCTTAATGGAAAACCCAGCACACGAGGGTTCTTCATTTACCCACTGCTGTTATCTCTCAAGAAAGGAAAGATACATTTGCAGTTTTTCACTCGAACAGCCAACGCCAGCCTTACTGAGCACACTGAGCACAGGCTGAAGGCGCAATCAGGAGACCCAAATTATTCCCAGTTCTAATCTACAGCCTTAACCAGGCGAATCCGCCCCTGCGCTTCAGCAGCCCTGTTCCTAAGAGAGGGAGAGACGCTGACCCACGGTAAAACGCTCTGAAAACATCGCAGGAAAGCGAGGGACGGAGCCCGGGAAGGCTGGGGTGAATTCAGGAGCGCTACCAGGAAGACGGTGTGTTTAAGGGGTGGGGGGAGGAAAGACATCCATCAGCTGGTGATCAGAGGGGTTTTAGGTTCGCCAGGCTGCGAGCCAAACTCATCATGCTTCCCGGGTTCCTACTGCCGCGACCGCAGCAGAACAACCAGCTGCCGCGGAAGCGGCGAGGGGGCCGTGCATCCCCGCACATCTTCCACCTTCTCACCGTCCAGGCATGCAAGGTACAGCTCCCAACACCGACCCAGTCCACTTCCTAAACTGTCTGAGGTCAAGGAAAGAGACACCCTTGAAGACTTCGGCCAAGGCAAAGCCCGCTGACCACTTCGTAAGGGGGTTTTCTGGCAACACGCCCCTCGTGTGAGCAGCAAAATTCTGTGTGTAAGCAGGGCACGCAGCTGCCACCTCCTTTTTACAGACCATTCCGGACTTCTCCAAAGCAGAACGAGCTTCTTCTGTCCCAAGTCGATGCACAAAATTAGACTTTAGACCAAGAAGAGACAAAGAGTGCAATCTCCCAAGGGAAATGCCTCTTACCCCCGCCGCACGCCAGGCCCAAGTCACTCCCCACGAGGGTTAGGAAGAAGCCGTCTCTGGTGGGGGTTATCCCATCAAGACCCGTATCGAGGCGCACGACACCTTCCCTCAAAGCAGCTGGTGCTGTGACCATTTCAGGTGCTTTTTGGATGCAGGAACGAGGGATGGAGACCACTTCTCCAGTCTGGCGGGGTACGGTATCCCCCTACCCTTGCAATCACACCTAGATCGGAGCAGGTTTCTGCCGCGCACAGTTCAATAATACTGAGAACAAATCCCTTCTTTATCTGTTTGATTATTTTTGAGTGAGCTTCCCTGCAAACAGAGCAAATGCTAGTGAGATTTTCTTCTCTGTCAAGATTAGTTATGATTGTCATTCAGGGTGATAATCAAGAACTAAATTAGCTTTCATTGTCTGTCTCCAATGCCCTCAACACCCACAAACACACAACCAGCTAAGAAGATTAGAGAGCACGCCATAGCTATGTTGCAAAACCAGCCTTCAAAACAAGAGGTCTGAGCTAGATGCTAGATACAGGAGCATGAGGCAGTGAAGGATGGCAAGAAAGGACTTCGTAGCGAGCACAGGACTCTAAATAACCCTTCAGACAACACCTGAAACATCCTTTGGCTTCGGATGAGGACTGGGAAGCAGGTTGCGCTCCACCTCGCAGAGGAAAACCACACTCCTGTCGCCGTGGCCGGAGCCCTGAGCTGTGCAGGGGCAGGAGGTCTCCGGGTCTTCCAGCACTGTGCACATCCCGAGCAGGCTGGGGAAGAGATGTGGAGCGACGGACCCCGCAGACGAGTTACCACGTGCTAAATACCCTGTTACTCCGCAGCAGCGGCCGCAGTAATTTCATCAAGGCCACGCCATGGAAAAATCTCATCTTTCAGGCTCTTGCTCAAGAAAACCCCTCTCTCCCAGGCCAGCTGGCCCAGAGTTGCAGGAGGGGGAAACAAAGCCCTGCTCGGAAATAAACAGCCTGCTCAGAAAACACCTAACCCGCACGTGCTTTCGGCACTCAAACACGACACGAGATCTGTAAAGATGCCGAGCAGCCGGCAATTCCGACGGACGCACCAGGTCCGTACCCCGCCGCCCAGCTCCAGACCCGTGGTCCAGCTCTCGGTGACTGCCGAACCCGCCGTGGGTCCTGCGGGCCGACGACCCGGCACCGGCATCGCTGTGCCGGGGAGGCGGCGACGGCGGATGGGCCCCTGTGCCTCCCGGGGAACCCCACCCCCACCATTGTGTGCAGGGTGCTGCTGTGGAAAGGAAGGGAAATCAGAGCTATTTTTGGAGTCTTGTTTTATTGTTTTCTACTCCAACTCACAACCACGCTAGGATTTACTTGCAGGAGTTGGATTTTAATAGACCCAGGGAGAATTAGCGTCCTCTTGGCAGAGCGTGCAGAGACACGGGGTCTTCATGCCGCCAAAACGTGGCTGGTACCGCGTAATATTTTTGGGTCTGATTTATGCAGCCAGGTTAACAAAAGCAATGGGCAATATTGGAAAAGAGCGAAAGCCAATCTGGCAGCGCTGCAAGAAGATACGTGGGCAAATTAAAAGCAGCTTCTCCTGGGAGATGAGAAGTGGCAGATAAAGCAAGTGGAAATCCCCCATCCTTCCAGCCGCAGTTGCTCCCTGCCCCATGGAGGGGAAAGCCAGTGGACCAGAGAGCCTCAGGCAAACGCCCCTCGTGCCCCCTCATTAACCATCGTTATCAGCAGGTCTCAAATCTTTCAAGCACCACCGCACGGTTTGGCGACACACTAAAGGTTGGTTCCTCACCTCGCACCGGCCGAGACGCCGGGGTCCAAACCCCAGTTCCAGCGCCGGCCTCAACACCTACCTCTGATTTCAAACATGGCATTTTAAGTGTTTCCCCACAGCGGGCACAAGGGAGAATTTCAGCTTGTCACCTTGCAACGCATACAAAATATTTCCCCTCGGTCAATAAATGCTGTTCTCTCAAGTAGATCCTCCAGGTGCAGAATTCACCCCCCGAACGGTTCTTCTGCACAGAAAAAATCACAAGCATAAAGTATTTGGGTCACACGGGAGAGAGCCAAATCCCAACAGCGAGCGTTCTGCAGGGCACGGCCAGCTCTCTAGCCACGGGCTAGTCAGAACAGCTCTTCTCTGCTGGGCCCAAACACATGCTGTTGTCCTTCACACACTGCAGCCTGCAAAGACTGGCAGCAAAGCATTCCTGCTGCTATGAAATCCCTGTAATTAATAAGTAATTGAACTTAACCAACTCAGCATGAAGTACAAATACGTAAGGATCAGGAGGTATCGCGCAGCTCAGCATGGGCAGAACCAACCCCAAGAACCACAAGACGAAGGGGAACACGCTTAGAAAAATACACCTCGACAGGCGGAGGCTACAGAAAGCCCTCAAAGAGATTTAACTGATACCAGTCCACAAACACGGGCTCAAAGTTTAAGGGTT
>VZTV01048934.1:34744-50103 GCA_013400875.1 Anhinga rufa
GGGCTGCCGTGACGTCACCGCCGTGACGCCATGAGGCAGCAGGCGGCGGAGCAGCACTAATCGGCCTTCTCACGAGAAATCGGCAGCCCGCCGCATATGAGACACTGCGCTGCTACCTCCAGGACCGTTCCTTCCCCCTGCACCCCTAGCGCTACTTGCACTTTCGCGCCTCTGGCTCCTATGTCAGGGCCATAACTTGGCTCTTCCCCTGTCTCTCACTTTTCACTGAGCCATCGGGTTGGCTATATATCACCCTTTTGCCTCTTAATCGCGACAGCAGCATCACCCGCGGAGCCAGAGCATCACCCGCATCACCCAGCGCACCCCGAGACGCTGGGGAAGGGTCATGGGGGGAGCGGCTGGGGGGGCTCAGCCTGGAGAAGAGGAGGCTGAGGGGAGCCCTCATCGCTCTCTGCAGCCGCCTGAGAGGAGGCTGCGGGGAGGGGGGGTCGGGCTCTTCTCCCAATAACAAGCGATGGGACGAAGGGAAACAGCCTCGAGCTGCGCCAGGGGAGGGTTAGGTTGGATACGAGGGGAAATTTCCTCGCTGCCCGAGCGGTCGGGCGCTGGCACGGGCTGCCCGGAGCGGTGGGGGCGTCACCGTCCCCGGGGGTGCTCAAACACCGCGCAGACGCGGCCCTCGGGGACGCGGTTTAGGGGGTCTGGGGGTGTCGGGTTAATGGTTGGACTCGATGATCCCAGAGGTCTTTTCCAACCCTAACGATTCTGTGAAATGCCCCAGGCTCCGGCCCCGAGCCCCGCTCGCACCCCGCGACGGCGGCGGGGGCCGCCGCGCTACAGGGATGGCAGAGGTGGAGGAGCTCTGGTTCCGCATCAGAGGGCCACATCTCAACCGGAGCCCGGCCGCCGGAGAGGGCAGCCACAGGGGACGGGTTAATTCCGGCGCAGAAGCTGCCAGCTGAGCCCGTGGCACTCGCCACCGCCGGAGTCGGGGCCGACGGCATTGGACACAGCATCGGCTCGCTCCCGTGGAGCGCAGGAAGGGGACGCTGGGCAGAGTTTGGACCCATCAGCAAGAAAAAAGAAAATAAGAAAACATGCACACAGCGACCTCAAGACACGGGGAGCCCAGCCGGCCCAGCCCACCACACCGAATCCACACCCCATCCCAGTACATTTCCACTGTTCACATCTATTCAATCAACTACAGTCGGCGGAATTAAGGCACATGTATTTTTATATTAACAAGGTCAGTACAAATGCCAACGCCTTTCCTCTAGATGTACCCAAGCTCTTTCCCTGAGCACGGGCGCACACAGACAGGTAGCAACTGGCAAGCCCGGAGGAAGCTGGTTGGTATTTTCCAGTTCAAACATGGGACAGGCAGTCCTCAACTGTGCTCCCGTGGAGGTGGACGGCAGCAATCATGCCTGTCACCACATCATTGGAAGACACCAATAATTTATTGAAATAAATACAGGTAACAAACCAAACAGCCTCTGGGTTTAAACACTACACGTACGTCGGGTACAATTTCTCTACGCTCTTGGGAAAAGCATGGTGATACACTGATTTGTGGCCACGTGAGCCTTTGCCAAGTCCGGAGCAGCCCGATATGTGCTGGAGATCAGAGGTGGAGGCTCCCAACTTGTCACGCAGTGGGCTTTGGTGTAGGAAGGAGTCCAGTTTCAGGGGGATTTCTTTCTTCTTTGCGAATTTTTTTTTTTTTCTCCTTTTTTTAAACCAAAAAAGGTTAAACCCCAAGTCCATGTTGGCAAGCTGCAAGCTGAAGGGGAGGCTTGTTTGGATGAGGCCCTTCAGAAGCAAAGGCTGCTCTCGCAGAGCAACCCCGGCAAACCCAGGACTGACCAGGGAAAGCGAGCCTGGCTCTCCAGCCAGAGAGCCGCCGTGTCCACGCCGGGGCCAGCTGGTCCCAGCCTCCAAAGTGGCATCCGTGTGACCCTGGGACCCCGTGGGGACAGCAGTGTGGACGCTTCGCAAACCTCCTTCCTTCCTCTGCCAGGACCGCCCCGGCTACGTCTGTCCTCGGCTGCCACAGTTCTCCAGGGCACAGCCCTCCGCCGACAGCTCCAGGGAGACTCCGGGAGCACAGAGGCCAGAGGATGGCAGTCAAGCAGGGAAATCCAGTGAACGATAACAAGGGGAGAGTCTTCAGCTCGGACCGGCCCTCGAAACTCATGTTTCCACTACTCGAATGAGAGGCAGCGGCTTGGGGCCTGTCAGCCTTTTGCTGCCAGAGAGAAAGGGTTTGTTCAGACAGACGAACTGGATGGGGTTTGTGGGGAAAACCTGTGGGGGAGGCCCTGCCCCAGCCCTGGTCGGTGATGGCTCCCCCAAACCCGCCCGCAGGAGGGTTTTTTTGCTCCCCGGTACTCCCCTGAAGGAGGGATGCAGGAACCGAGACTCTCTGCCAACAGAAAAAAACCCCAAACCAGTGCGCTTCCAGAAGAGCATCCCCGAGTCCAGCCCCATGCCCCAGACTGCAGCTCCTGCAGCCCCAGGCAGGACGTGGGCCTGCAGATGAAGCTGCTGAGCAGCCGGGCAGGGTACCCCCACCGCTGGAGGGCACGTGCTCCCCACGTACCTGCTCACGTACTCCGACTTGGAGCGCACTCTGGAGCTGTGGCCGCCCCGACTGACTTGCTTCTCGATCAAGTGCTCTATGCGGTCGTGCATCTCCAGGTTCTGCAAGAGACGGAGCCCCGGTTAGCGGCGGGCAGGTGGGGACAGGCGGGCTGCGGGCACACAGGTCCCCTGTCCAGGAACGCTCCAGTATAATCTCTTGCGGTGGGGCAGCTTTTCCTTGAGGGAAATGAAACCCAGCCCTACATAGGGACAGCTCACCAAGAGAGACGGGAAGGTTTGCAAGACCTGCCGAACACCCGACACGGAAACCCACCAGCACACAGCCTCTCTCGCTGGATGTCTTCCGCCTGGGTTCATGGCAGGCTGCGCTCACACACACCGTCCCCACGCAGAAATTAGCAAAATAAGTCTCCAAGGAGGGAAGAAAACACTGGAAGTGCCAACGCAGGCTCAGTTTTTATCCAAAATAGGAGAGAGGTTTGACACTTGTTACAATCCTAGAGGCTGGAATGCAATTTTAATTTCTGACACACAGGCACTCAGCTGCAGCTCTGTGAGCAAGAAGGGTTTTGCTGCCAGAGAAACGCGCTTGATGAGATTATTTTGGACTCTGCTCGAGTTCACAGCTGCTCCAGCAACACCGGCTGCATTGGAAACCATCACACCAGCTCAGAGAGCCAGCACAGCCCTCGGGGCTGCGGAGGGCACATTTTCCTACGCGAAGCAGGGGTCAGCGGCAGGGAAGGGCTTTGCTGCTGGCTGCTCTGCCCAGAGCAAAGCTCGTCGCCGCGAGGGAGCCCAGCCACGACCCGCGGGCGTGCAAAGCCAGTCACACCGGGGGGTTTCCAACGAGAGGGTCCGAGCTCAGAGCAGACCCCGTGCACCCCCCAGAACGGCCCCGCTAAGACGCACCTCAGCCTCCAAGTAAGCGACTCTCTCCTTGAGCTCCTGGATCACGGCATCTTTGGCCTGAATCACCGTTTTGGAGTTCTGGAGCTGTAAGAGAAAAGTTCGCAGCGGCTGAAAACCCCTCTCGTGTACGGCTGGGCTGGAGAAACATCTAGGAAGGAGGGCAGCTTGGCCAGCCGCCCTTCCGCCTGTTGACACACACAACGTTAACTCCAAGGTCTGCATAAAAACCAACCAAAAAAAGCTTCAAGTTAAGTATGAGAACTAAGCCCCGGGTGAAGGAGCCTCTGCTCACACCGTTTCAGATTTAACTCTTTCAGCAGGCCAAGCTGGGAACGCAGCACTCCTTTTACACTCCTTTTATTACCTTCCCCGGCCCAGGGCAGCTCGGCCGCAGCCCCTTGGGCTGTCGCCCCCGGGGTCAGTCCCCGCTGCAGGACCGGGCTCTGGGCTGCCTTTGAACTTGAGCCCCTTTGGTTGGCGAAGGGACTCAGCCCCACAAACCAGCAATTCCTTGCTTCCAAGCAGCTTAAGAGACTTTTTTTCCCCCCTCCTTTCTCTTAAGTCCCCTCTGAGCCCTCCCAGGCTCTCCCCGATCCGCCCGCCCGCCCCAGCCCTGCTCCTCTCACCTGCTCGATCATCTGGCGGACTTTGCGTTGCTGGCTTTTCAGCATGTCGTCCAGGTGGTGTATCTTCTCCCGCAGCATGGCCACCTCCTTCTCCAGCTGGGCTGACCTGGGAAAAGGAGAGGACAAGAGTCCAGGAGCCATCGGACGGCTTCCCAGAAAGGCAGCACCCACCCGGCTATGCCCAGAGCAGCTTTTATCAGCCAGGTCTCCTCTACAGCCACACAAGTCTTGAAATACTTTTGACTAGACGAGGTAAGGAGAGGCAGAGACAAAACCTACTCAAGCAGGAGCCACGAAGACTAGCAACCACAGACTGCGGGGACACAGGAACATCAGGAAGAGTCAGGCCACAAACAAGGCCTTCCAGAAACAAGCCATTGCCAATTAGCCCCTGGAGCACAGGGATACCGGCTGGGTGGAACGAATCCAACCTTACGGGGAGAATCGGCTGCTCCGGAGGCTCCCCAAGCAGGGCAGGACCTGCCCCGAGCTCGCAGCCCGCAGCGGGGCCGCTAGAGGTCTCCGGGCAGCCCAGCTCGGGAGCTCCGGATCTCTCGGAGCTGGGCAAAACTGCCGGAGGTATTTGGAGATTAGTCAGCTCTTGGGAGTAGGGTGCTGTTTTGCAAGCCAGAGAGCAAGCACGCCCTTCGCAGGAATGTGCAGTCATGCCCCAGCGAGCTGACACCCCGACCCAGCGGCGTGGGCTTGCTCTGGAGTTGGCAGCCGAGCCGGAGGCCAAGCCTCACCGGTCTTGTTCGGCGAGCTTGTCACCTTCCACGCTTCTCAGCCTCGCCAGCTCGGCTTCGCCTTCTTTCATCTTCAGCAGCAAACTCCTGTGCTCCTGCGGCAGAGCGAGAGGCTGGGTTAACGCGCGCGGAAACAAGTCGCAACACATGCTCCTTGGCCTCCGCTGCACGGCCGCGAACTGCAAACACCCAGGGAGCCAGGCAGGCTCAGCGCGGCCTCCCCGCTCAATCTGCGGGTTGTTTTCACGAGCATTAAATTTACATGTGAGAGACAGGCAGACAAGAGCAGCCGCAGAGATGACCGGCAGGAGACATCCCACTCCTTTACCCCTAGGTTACGGGCAAGGCACCAACCCATCTCCTTCCCTGCTGTCGGGCCAGGGAAGGCCGTCCCAGATCACCTCACGCTCGTACTGCACTGTTAGATTTATGGCTTTAATGTTACTGCGAGCAGAACACAGCTGGGAAAAAAATAAATCAAGGCTGGAGGTTGCGTTAATGCCCCCATGAGAAGAAGAACTGGGCGGCTGTCTAGACGGCGCGCTCGTTTCCAGGATATCTGGAAGAGTTTGCACAGACCGACCAGATCTTCTAGACCTGAGAAATGCAAGTCTAAGTCAGCAACGGTCGATTTTCAGCCGTTTTTCAGCTGCCTTTGCCCGACGCTTTTGGGTTAAAGCTGGCTGGGAAGTCAAAGCCCCCATACGGTGGGTACCCTGCAGCCGGTCCGAGACCCGCTGTGGCGGGGGGGGGGGGGGGGTCTGCGCTGAGCACTGCCAAACTCATCACCACCAGGCTTTCCCATTCCCCCGCCCTAGCAGAGCGGGACCAGGCAGCTCTGCTAATCCCAGCAGCCCCGCCACGGCTTTGGGGCCGGTACCTTCTCCATCCCTGCCAGGAGCCTCTGCAGCTCGTCCACCTGCACCTCCTTCTCCACCACGCTCTTCTCCGCTCTCCGCAGGGCAGAGCTCGTCTGCTCCGCTTCCTCCTGGTACTGCGAGATCGTCCTCTGCAAACAAGACGGAGATGCCTTTACCCCCGACCCTCGTGTGCCCGGACACCCGAGCCGCCAGAGACCTTCTCCCGAGCAATGTTTTGAAGCTGCACCGGTGCTCGAAGCCTCGGCAGGCAGATTTTGCTGAAGGCAGCCGGGCGTCTCACAAACAACCCGACATGCTTCAGAGAGAAGAGGTTCTTCAGAAAGCTCCCCGGCTTCAAAGCACTTCAAAGGAGCGAGCGCTTAAATGCTGTAGCAATAAAGGCTCCTCAAATGCAAGAGGCATGTTCGTTAGCCACACGCGCTCTGGGGCTGTTTGCAGGCCAAGGAACCGACCTCGGCGGCCAGCCCCACGCCTGCACCTACGGCTCGGGAGCCGAGACGGGACAAGGGCATCCCCGTGGGTCCCCATGACGGCTGGAGAGCAGGCTTAGACAACGAGCCACATCAAGAACACCTGGACAGCGCTGCCGGAACACCCGTCCCTGCCGTCCCCGGGATCTCCCTCCGGGCTCAGAGCCCGCAGTCAGCATCACAGCTGACCGAAGACCCCAAAACGCCGCCAAACCGCACGACTTCCTATGCGCAAGGACAGACGTCCCCGGGGCACGTGCCACCGCTGCGGGCAGGCGGACGTCCCCATGCCGGAGGAAGCAGTCACCGCTTAGGCGCACTTTCCCCGGGGACGCTGTCCCCCGTCCGGCTGCGGGGAACCCCCCCAGGGATCCCAGGACCAGTTTGGTCTGTGGGACAGGATGTGAGCCGGGACGTCACCGCTGCCACCAGCGCTCAGAGCTGCGGGGTGACGCGGTCAGGCCCAGCCCATCCGGGACATGAGCAGTCACCAGAAAACACACCAAAGGGGACCATTAATCACCGGAGCTGACGACGGGAGGAAAGGGAATGTGGCAGCTTCGTCAGCGCCACTCGGCAGGCGAGAAGACCCGTGCGATGGGCTGGGGTGCCTCCCGCTCAGCTCACCCCTCTCTACAGCAAACAGCCCCCCCAGATGAAGGGGCTGAGCTCCAAGAGAGGCCACAACAGCCCAGCACCGCGGCTGGGAACCGCAGGCTCGGCCTCCACTCGGCCCGTGGGGACACCCCGGCAGTCCCCGCTCCCCACAAAACACCCCTCTTACACCCCGAAGCCTGGCTACGCTTGGAAAGGCTTGGCAGCGTTAGGAGGGACCGCCTTCCAGCCTGGCTGCTGCTTTTATTTTATGTGATTTTTAACTGGGAAAGCATTTATGCCTTCGGACTCGTCTGGGCAGCCAGGGAGGCAGTTCGCTGGGGCTTGGCCACGTCTGGACTCCCCCGTGTATTTTGACAGTGCACCGAGCCTGCTGCTCTGCGAGGAGAAGCCAGACACCGCCGGCAGCCCAAACGCACGAGCCCATGCGGCTCCTCAGACTTCCAAAAAGAAAATAAAAAACCCAAAATAAAATAAAAACCACACTTTCCCAGCAGAGAAGTGCACAGCGTAGTCACCTCAAAGGCTTTCTTTTCCAACTGATGGCGCTTTTCAGCCTCCTGCAGCTTCGTGAGCAGCCTCTTTGCCGTCTGTCGGATCTTCTCCACGTCTTCACCTGAGCAGTCCTCCTCCTGCGGAGACGGCAACAGGAGGGGATGAGCAGCCGGGAGTTATCAAAGGAGCCCTCCGCCCCAATGTGGGCAGCGCTGCTGGTGACAAAGCCTGGTAACATCGCTTCTCAGCTTGAAAAAAAACCCGAAAGGCACTCCTGTCCTCACCTCCCACACTTGAGCAACAGCTTCCAGCCCTCAAGATAACGCGCACAGTATCCTTTGGTCGCCTTCCAAGCCCTGTTTGCAGGATGCCATCCTGATCCGCGCTTGGGCAACCTGAAACCCCGCAACGTGAACCAGGGCCACGGCAACCCAGCCCGAAACCCCAGCCCAGAGCATCTGCCCCAGCCAGGGGAAAGACCAAGAGCTGGAGAAATATTTACCAGCTTAAGGTTCCTGTTTTCCCTTCTGCTAAAAGGCTCTCATGTGCAGAGGTTTAAACACCCATTATGCGCATTTTTATTGCTCTAATGGAGCTGCACTCTGTTCCTGATCGGACCCTGATAAAAAGGCTAGAGCTGGCTGCAGGAGTTCCTGATCCTGCGCTGAACAGGCTCAAAGTTCCCTGCTAGAAGGAAGATATCAAACTAAACCTGGTATTCCTTTCCATAGCGCTGAAATTGCCCTCTTTAGCTCCGTACCTGGTCCTCCCAGGAATCAGCACGCAGCCTCTCGGGGTCCAGCCAGCTCCCGTTCTGGTTTTCCAGCACGACCTGCGTAAGCAAAGGACAGAGGGGCAGGGATGTAACGCCGGCCGGCACAGCCGCTCGCGCGGGAGCGCAGTCGCATGCAGACAGCTAGCTCTGGGGCACCGCAGCAACTCAAGACCGAGGGGGTTTTCTGCAGACGAACATGCAACAGCGCATTTGGCCAGCCAATGCGTTCCGCTCACTGACTCCTCGTTACGTGCTCATGTGGGTTTCGGATTTTGCCTGCGAACGGTGCCAACGTGGCTTTCGTTCGCCACAAGCGCCTTGATCTTTAAGGCCCCTTCTATCATTTTCCGGACCCAAAGATGACATCTTTTTAATAAGTCAATGTCATTTAACGCCCGAGAAATGCTCCCGTTACCTGTGCATGCTGTTTATCTCCTTGTCTGTTCTCAAGTTTACTACTTAAGTCTTCCCGCAGCTTCTTCAAAGAACTTCTAGCCTGGCAAAGGCAAGTCAATTTAGCTTGATCTGCATGGACAGTGTCACTCAGCCTAACAGAAATCAAACGAAGGCGCGGCGGCTGCTACGATGCCCTGTGCCGATACGCAATCGATGGCGTCTCTGCCAGCCTGACCCTCTGGTTTTACTACAGCCCTGCCTGCAAGCAGCACCGTCTCCGGCAGATTCGATCCTGCGAGGCGGCTGTCCCACACCATCGTGGGAAGCAAAAAATAAATTAAAAAAAAATAGCAACAATCTGGAGACCCTAGTGATTTTTCATGCATTAGTCGTCGACTTCACCTTTGAAGGGCTGAGAAGACCCTTGCTGTTCCCCGGCTCCCTCTCTGCCACGCTGCAGGACGCTGACAAGTACAGTCTTGACTTGCAGCTACTCGAATTAGTCAGAGCAAGTGAGCCAGAGGAATGATTTACAGGCTTTTACAGCAAACGCTGCCCCAACGCTTTTCAAAGAAAAGCTTTCTCAAAGCATTAACAGCGTGGCTTCATCCCTACCCCTTGTTTTTAGATGCCCGAGGCGCTGGGGCGAAGCAGTTTGCCGGAGAGCGGGCAGCGGCAGGACAAGGGACAAGGCGAGAGCACGATGTGCGGCTCTCGGGTCAGCAGTCGAGCCCTTAACCCGGGGACAGCGATCCCCGACTGATCCAGCTGGATCAAGACATCCCCAGGGTTTTTACACCACGACCCAGCGCAGGGCACTTCTCTTGGATGCAGACAGACTGGTACCACCACCATGACTTACTGGTTTAGCTTATTCTCTGGTCTTCACATGCAGGATTAAGTCGTACTGCACGGTTATGCTGCTTCAGCTATTCTGACAGGGCTACGTACAGCCTTTGCGGCCAGACAAGGTCTAAGTCCCGCTTAACTATCGCTAAGAGGCCCTTTTAAAACCTCACTCCTGTTTCCATCCGAGCTGCGGGGAGCTATGGGCAAGCTCAGATCAGAAGAGCTGAAGTCGAAGCCCCAGCAGTGGGAAGGATCGCGCACAAAATCTGCGGCATCCGGGTGGCTGCGAGATAAGGTCTGGGCGAGCAACGCCGCCCCCGGCGCGCTGCAGCCCTGGGCAGGCGGGAGCCAGGCAGGTCTGGGGCGCAGGCAGGACACAGCTTTTGGGGGGAAAACATGCGTTTTGGCAGAGGAGTCAGAAGGATGATGTAAAAGATCTGGAGGCTGCCCTACCAGATCTGCCCCTCACTGCTCCCTGGGCCAGCCCCCAGCACAGAAACTCCCCCATGAGAGCAAACCCAAATTTAATTTCATTTTTCCCTTTTTCTCCTTTTTATTTTTTGTTTGTTTGTTTTAGGCCAAGCTGCCCGGACCAGAACATGCACGCAACCGCTTCCGTGCCTTGCAACCAGCACTCCAGAAATAACATCCCCACAAGGAGCAGAGGAAAGGGTTAATCTTCCAGCGCCTCATCATCCAGTTTACTTTGGGAGATGAGACATACCAAAGAAACTGCCTTTTAACAAGAGGCTCCGGTTGTGCCGCACCCAGGCATGCAGGGGACAGCCTTGGGGGAAAGTCATCACGCAATTCTCTTCAAATTCAGTCCATATAGCAGAGCAATTAGTCAGGCTGAATTAATTTATGGCGCTTGATTAGACTACTGCCCTGTACAGGCAAGTCAACCAGCTGCAGAGCGCAGCTCGGCTGCCGGTTTGCCGGAGCGGCTGGGGCTCAGCCAGGGCTCAAGTGCCGCAGCCGGCATGGGCATCGCCGCCCGCTGGCGTGAAACCCCGCGGGACGTCCCCGGGGGAAGCAGAGCGCCCTGGGACCCTCGCCGCAAGCCCCCGCGGGTCCCCGGCAGCGGCGCGCAAGCCAGAGCCCCCCGCGGACGTTAACTACCTCTTGAATGTAACGAACTTCACTTTTCAGCTGGTTGACGTGCTCCTCGTGGTTCATGCCGCCCTCCGACCGTGCCTTGAGATAAACCTGCCCAGGAGAGACGGCGGCAGCCGGTCAGACCGTCCCGACTCCCACCAGCCCAGCAATGCCACCAGCAAGCCCACCTCCGCGGGGATGGGGACACCCGGTCTCACCGCTTCCCGAGGCACGTTGTCCGCAGGTTTCCCCTTTGCAGTTAACCTTCCCTGGCGCTTTTGGAAGCTGCTCCTCCTCCTGTGTGACCCCCGCCCCGCAGACCCACCGCAGCTGCCCCAGGCTCACGCTGCATCCCCCCAGCGCCGCGGAAGCCCACCGAGCTGGTGCTGCCAGCCCGGCACCAAGCCCCCTGCCCGCCCGATCAGCAGCTACACCGGGGAGATTTTTGCTGGTGGAGCTTTAGCCAAAACCTTTTTTCCAGCCCCAATTATTAAACAAGATTGCTTTGCAACGAAGCCGGGGAGGCAGGGACCGTACCTTGATGATCTCCTCATCGCCATCGTTGGATTTGATGCATTCGGAGGCCAGGGAGTGACCGTTGCTGGATCTGTTGGCCACCATGGCGAAGGCTTTTCCCACCGGCTGCACGAGACAGAAACAGCAGGGCTTTTTCAGAGAGGCGAGACTGGCTGGAACGGTTCGCCCGGCTCCAGTCAAATGAGCATCGTGCACTTTCGCAGGGGAACGCAGTGCTAAAGCACGGCCTCGGGAGCCGGCACCGAAACGTTTAACAGACCAGAGGCGAGTTTTCCAGTTCACGAAGCATAAAGCGACTGATCCTCCACCCAGCGCCCGGTCCCCCCTCCCTCAGTTAACTCACAGACCTGTATTTTCCACTCCAAACCAAGCCATGGTTGAGACCTACCTTCTGCTTTGCCTGCTCGCGCCTGCCGCCCGGGAGGTCATTCGGCAGAGTCAGCCGCAGCACCTTCACGCTCTCCTAAAACGAGAGGCGGGTTTTAGTTTTAGAACTCCCTGAAAGTCTTTTTTACATCCAGCTCTGGTATGAGCCGAGAGCCAGGTCAGCATCCCTGCAGACGGGCGGACAAGCTGCCTCCCCCCTTGGACTGAGCTGCAGCCTGCGAAGTAATGCTGAGATTAAAATGAGTAATAGCGAGCGCGCGGCAACTGCATTTATCAAACCCATCAGGGCTTGGAGGAGCCGTGGCCCAGCCAAGGCTGAGGTAACGCAGATGGGCTGGAGAAGCGATTGCCAGGCTCATTTTCACGCATGCCCTCCTCTGCCAGGAGTCGCGGCCCCCATCGGCTGCAGCGGGGCCGACGCGCGGCATTCGGTAGCAGCCCCGGCGCGGGGCAAAAGCAGCCGTTCCCAGCTCACGTGCCGGGACCTTGCCAGATTCACCCTCCTCTCTGCCCTGCCGCGATGGCCACACGCCCCCACGGCTCTGCCCGTCCTCTGCCGGCACAGCTCCGGCCGCGCAGAGCCCATAGCGGCAGCAGCCAGCGAGACCGGCGGCAAGGCACTCCTGGCTCACGGCCACGAGCATCCACGGAGGCTCCAGCCAGGACCTGGTTTGCCTTCACCGCTTAACTCCTCACCCAAAGCCTTCCTACCAGTGCCACCCGCCGAAGAGGCACTTCAGCCACATCCAGCACCGTGTGAAGCTCAGCAAGCTTTTGGGGAGACACCCTGACCGTCTAAAGAGCCCTAAAGCAGCCCACGGACACCCGAAACGCTCCGCGGGGTTGCCCGCTCTCCGTCCGCAGCCCGACACCGGCACCGCGCACCCACGGCACAGCACAACCCCCTCGTCCCAGACACACCTCGCCGGCACCCAGGCAGCTGTCGCTCATGGTCCTTATTAGAAGCGGCGCTGAAAGCGGGAGCTGCTCAGCGCGCGATGGCCACGGCAGCGGGCTCTCGGGCGGCAGCACCGCGGAGCCGGGGTAGGTGCCCGCGCAGCGCCGGGCGCCCGCCCCTCGCCACACCTCGGCCACGTCAGCCTCGCGCTCTCCAAAAACAACGTCAAGGTATTTCTGCCTCCCCGTTTCCAGGCGCTCTCCTCGCCATCCAAGTCTCGACAAGCCATCTGTTTGTTTCCAAAATATTTTGTGTACGCTGCTCGCACAAACTCCGGCTCCCTGGGAAATGAGGAGCCCTCCTACGGATCTCAAGCACGTGGCCAGACCCCCTCGTTCCCCCGTTAAGCCAGTTATCCAAGAGAAACTTCACTTGGGCTCTGCTAGCGCTCAGCAGCACCGATCATTTAACCACCCACTTGCCTGCAACTTGCACTCCGGGGAAGGTTTTCCTCAGCAAGGCCCAAGAAGTTGGAAACTTTGGTCAGAAAAAGAAAAGAGCGGCCGGACGCAGCGTGCCTCGTGGTGTTGGGAAGGCGCAAGAAGCACTCGGGGTTTTACGACACGGAAGACGGCTCAGGGCAGCGCCTGCACGCGAAGCATTGCCCGTCACCCTCGTGCTGGCTAAAGCAAAGAGGATGCAGGGGAAGGCCGGGGGCGAGAGCGCAGAGCGGCTGGCGACGGCGGGGCAGCGGCCTCGGCACGGCGCGAGCCCGGCAGAGCCGCCGGCGGCACATCAGTCCCTTCACGCGCCCTTACTCGCAGCGTTGTTTACAAGCGTCGGGTTCTCGCCGTCCCCGTCCCGTCAAGCCCGCGCGAGGGTGGGACGCTGCCAAGGAAATCGCTCACCCGGGGAAGGTTTGCTGCGGTAAGAAACAAGCACCGGCCCATTTCCAGCCCCGCAGCCAAAACTACCCAGAGTCAGCATGCGGGCGAGTTCTGCCCCAGCAGACCCCCAAAAAAACCCCTGCTCCTGGGTCAACCCACCGTCGAGCTGATGCCAACCGACGGCAGCAGGAAGCGAGGAGCTGCCGGTGCCTTCCCAACCCGCGCCGGCGCTACCAAACCCCGGGGTCAAACAACCAGGAAACGACCCATGCAAATGCCGGCGGGGGAAGGCTCCGCCGCCTCCATCCTCCTTCACGCCGGGAAGCACGGAGGAGACAGAGGGATGGAGAGACACAAGATGGACGCTTGAGCGAGGCTCTCTGGACCACGGGGGGAGAAAACCAGCTCTGTCGGTGCGGCGAACGCTCCTAAGGAGGCCGAGGCCGGCGCAGGAGGCGGAAGGTGCGGCCGGGTTAAGGCAAACCCCTCCCTGCCCGGCTTGTTTGTCTGCAGCAGCCTCAGCTGCGGTGAGCTGCGCCTGGCCGGGGCCGGGCGGACGGAGGAGAGGAGAAGAGGCACGGAATCGGGCTCTTGTCTCGCGCGCCGCCGGCACGCCAGTCCCCGGCGATGCTCCCGCATGGTTCGTTTTGGGCTTTGCTCTTACCGTCCCGCAGCCAAAGATCCGTCGGCTCCTTGCCGGTGCGAGGGCAATTTCCAGGAGAAGCAGCTCCTCCAATGTAAAGAGGGAGCAACCCCGAGGGATGCCGCAGCCGGCACGCGGCAACCTGCCCCTCCGAGGTGCCGCACTGGGCTGGGGCAGGAGGAACAGAGCCGTGGGGACTCCCCCACCCCCTGCTTTACCTCCTGGCTGGCATTAAATCCGCTCTGCCTCCTGTGTACAGCCCTGGAGGGGAGGGGGCAGCAGGTTTCGGGCCCCTTCCGTTATTTTCTGGGGAAGGCAGGAGGGTTTTGCAGCGTGGCCGGCGCTGGGAAGACGATGGAGCGCCTCGCGCTCGCCTCCTGCTTGGAAAAAAGCCCACCTCGTACAGAACACGCTTCCTTAACTCCCCAGCCGTGCATCCCAAGGGTTACCCCAGCCCGGCACCGCGCGCTCACAGCTTGTACTCCCAGCCTTGGGAGCTAACCGCGATGGGGAGAGCTCGGCCAGGTCGGGGGCACGGCTGCAGCGCAGCACCAGCGGTTGGAAGCTTTTCGGCGGGACGGCTGCGCTCCCGCCCAGCACCCTTCGAGGGGCCGTTACCCAAAATCGCGGCGACCCTTTGGGTCCAACCACCCAGCGAGAGCCGGGTCCCCTGGGAGTGAGGCCGAGCGGTGCCGGCCAGGACGACTAGGGACGGGCTTTCAGGGACGCTAAAGCCTTTTGGTCTGGTTTTCATCATCCAGCCCAAAAAACCCCGGCTTGGAAGAAGCTTGGCTGGGGGGAGAGGCACCGACTCCGCTCCCGGGGACGAGGGAGCCACGCAAGTCCCAACCACGTCCCGGCAGCGGAGAGGCGGCACCGTCCCAGGACCCACAGCCGGCGATCCCGACGCCGGCGTTTTGCAACCACGGGGAAGGCGCTCCCTCCGTCCGTCTGTCCCGACTGTTAAATAAGAACAGGCCTGACCTGACCCAGAGGGTATCGCCGAGGATCAGCAGCAAACAGCCCCGGCGTTTGGAGACGGTCGGCGTTACAGAGGCGCTTATCACCGTAATAACCCAGCAGCTAAACGAGCCCGGCTCTGCAATCGCTCCTTATAAGGCCGGGGAAGCTGCGGGGAGTTGGGACTCTCCTAAGGAGACTCAGAGCTGAGTCACCCGGCACGGCTCGGGCCGGGGAGCCGGGCGGCCGCCGGCACCGGGGAAGGCGGCCGAGCGCCGGCCCGCTTCTTCTGCCGGCGCCTTCGGAGGATCCCTCCGTTCGATCCCTCCGTTCGCCAAAACCCGAGCAGAAAAGCCGACTCGCCCAGCACCGCCGCCGGCTTCGCCCCCTTCGCGGGGCAATCGGGGCGCCGCGCCGGCTGTGGGGTGCCGCCAGCCCCACCCAGGGCCCGTCCTCGCGGCGATGGCCCGGCTGCCGGCGGCGACGGGCAAGACCCAGCGATAGGGAACGGGCGAAGAACGCCAGGCCCCGCGCCAACCGGGGGGAGGCCAGCGCCAAACCGGCCTTGCTGCCGGCCGCCCGCACCGCCGCGGCCCCGGGGGGCTGCGATACCCCC
>VZTV01048934.1:51499-68572 GCA_013400875.1 Anhinga rufa
GTGCCGGAGCCGTGCCAGAGCTGTGCCAAAGCGGTGCCAGAGCTGTGTCGGAGCCGTGCCGGAGCTGTGCCGGAGCCGTGCTGGAGCTGTGCCGGATCCGTGCCAAAGCGGTGCCAGAGTTGTGCTAGAGCTGTGCCGGAGCCATGCCAGAGCTGTGCCGGAGCCGTGCCAGAGCCATGCCAAGCCCCACCCGAGCCCCACCAAGCCCTCGCTGAGCCCTGCCAAGCCAAGCCGGTCCCACCCAGCAGCACCCAGCCGTGGGATGCTGTGCCGAGCCGTGCCAACCCGCGCCGTGGTGTCCCAACCCGCGCCGTGGTGTCCCAAACTGTGCCATGGTGTCCCAAACTGTGCTGTGGTGTCCCAACCCATGCCAAGCTGTGCCAATCCGCGCCGTGGTGCCCTGACCTGTGCCATGGTGTCCCAACCCGCGCCGTGGTGTCCCAACCCGCGCCGTGGTGCCCCGACCTGTGCCAGGGCTGGTGCCCCCCGTGCCAGGGGGGGTGTTTGGCCGCCGGGTGCTGGCCCAGCCGGCGGGAGGTGCTGGGGGTGCCCCCACCCACAGCCGCGGGGTCACCGGCTGTGCACCGGGGTCAAGCCCGGTGGGTGCCACCCGCGCTGGGCTGTCGGGGGACCGGGGCACCGCTGGGGTGGGTGCCCCTGTGCCGCGGCGGGCGGCCTGGGCGTGCCGGCTGCCTCCTCTCTGCCCGGCGCTAATTGCCACATGCCGGCGTGATGAGCTCAGCCGGCCTCAGGTTCACCACCGGCCCCGGCAGCCGGGGACACGCTCCAGCCCCGTGCGGTCACCGGGGCCGAGCCAGGGACACCCCGTGCCCGTTTGCGGCAGCGGGATCGATCCTCCGCAGGGCAGGCCGGAGAACGCCGCTCCCTCGGGGCTGGCTGCCGGTGGCAAAGCCGGGGACCGGCGAACGTGGGTCACGCTCAGCCGTGGGAGCCCTGGGCACCCCACGGCCCCCGAGCCCCCCACCGACCGCTGCGGTGCCCACGGGGGAAACCGGGGCGGAGGGTGGGGACGGCGGTTAACCTCGGCTCCAGCATGCGTGTCCGGGAGGAGCTGAGGGTAGAACCGGTTGTGCCGGCCCCGTTCAGCCGCAGCAGGGACGCCGTGGGTGCGGGACCGGGTGCCGGGCACGCTGAGCCTGGCACAGCCCTGGGCGGTGGTGACGCAGGGCAGGGCCGGTACTGACCGGAGAGGGGACAGGGGTGTCCCTGGTGTCGTCACCGGGTCCAGCCCTGCTCGCTCCAGCCCGGTTAAACGTCACCGGGGCGCGGGAGGGGAAACTGAGGCGGCAGGGCCGGGGCTGGCCGGGTCCCCGGGCACCGTCCCAGCCCCGCGCCGCTCGGGGATGGAGCCAGCTCGGCCCCGCTCGAGGCCACGGAGGGCAACTGCGGTAACCACCTGCCAATCAACGCAATGGCGCTAATTAGCAGTTGGCAACGCTCCCATCCTTGTTAATTAGCGATAACGAGGATTTATCTCTAGGCCAGATCCAGCGGAGCGGGAAAGGAGCTGCGTTCCCTGAGCCGGGCGGGAGCCGGGTGCCGCACAGCCCGACGTGCCGGAGCCCGTGCCAGCCCTCCAGCCCCGGCTGGACGACGAGCTGAAGGCGTTAAAACGCTTGGTTTTATTTAAAATAGCACTTGAAGAGGGAAAAGGGCAGCGGGGGGACCAAGGGGGGGTCGTATATAAAAATAAACCAGGGCGGCCGGAGCCGCGGGTGCCCCCGGCCCCGCATCCCTCGGAGCCCAGGGCCACGGTGGCCTGGCAGGACCTGGTCACCACGGGGCCACTGGCCGCGGCGAGCGGCTCCCCCCGGCTGAAAGCCACAGTGCAAACGCACCCTGAGACCCGTACGAAGACAAAGAGGCGAGCCAGCGGCCGGGGGCTTCCCCATCGCACCGCGTGTTTTGAGTGGCACCTTCCTTCGTGTCGGGGGTAGTAGAAGAGTTTCTGCATGGAGCAGCCGCAGCCGTGGCCGGGCCCTCGCCCGGCTCTCGGGACGCGGCTCCGCTCCGGGCTGGGGCGGCCGGGGCGGCGCGGGCGGCCGTCAGCAGGAGCTGGTCTGGAGGTTGGCCTCATTGAGCAGCGAGGCGATGGAGGAGGGCCCGTAGGCGCTGTCGAACTCCTCGTCCGAGCTGAGCTGGTCGTCTTGCAGGGAGGAATTGGTGGCCGAGCGGGCGGCTTTGCGCCTGGGGAGGGAGGAGAGGGGTCAGCCCTCGCCCGGGGACGGGGCTGGGAGCCGCCTCCAGCCCGGCACGTCCTACCAGGCCTCCTTCTCCAGTGCCTTGATGCGCTGCTGCAGCTGCTCGTTGAGCTCGTGCTGCTCCTCCAGCTCCCGCTGCGCCTTCTTGCGGGCGCCCTCCAGCCGCTCGATCTCCTCCTCCGCCTCGTCCACTTGACGCTTCAGGGCCTTCACCCGCAGGCTCAGCTGCGGGGACACAGGGAAATTCCCACGGGATGAGGAGGGCCGGCGCGGGGCAAGCACCCCTGGGTGCCGTCGGTGGGTCCCGAAGCCACCCGGCACCTACGAAGGTTCCCATCCGCCACCCACCTGGTCCTTCTGGTCGCTGACGTGCTGCCGCTCGTCATCGATCTGGATGGTCAGCTCCTTCACCTTCCTCTCCAGCTTGCGGTTGGAGGACAGCAGGATGCTCTTCTCCCTGCGGCAAAGCAACGGGTGGCGGGCAAGAAGCCGGGCTGGCACCCGGCGGGGGCGAAGGCACCCCCCGAGGCGGGGGGCTCCACGGCCGGTACCTCTCCTCTGCCTGCAGCTTGTCCTGCAGCTCCTCCACCCGCGCCTCCAGCTGCGAGACGTTGGTGCTGGGTTTCTGCAGCCCCTCCGAGCTGGCCAGGCGGCTCTTCAGCTCCTTGTTCTACAGGGAGGAAGAAAAGCCCCAGAGCCGTCCCCGTCACTCCCTGCGGGGCTCCCAGCCTGGGTGGGAAAGGCTCGGAGCCTCGCTTATGTAAATCCCGACGGTGAGTCAGGGCCCAGAAACCCTTTCCCAAGGAGGAGACCTAACGAGCCGGGTTATATAACGGCAATTAGCCGCGTTGGCACCAGCCGGGGCACGAGGCGAGGCCGGAGGGGACGGCGATGCACGGGCACCACCGGCTGCAAGAGCCCCCGCCAGCTCCGTGACGCTCGGCCCTCCTCAGCTCCCCAGTTTCTGCTCTGAAACAATCCTCAGTGGCCGAAACACCCAAATCCCCCCCAAAGCACCACAAAAACCGGCTCCTCTCCCCATCCCCAGCCTCGCCAACCAGGCTGCGGTAACGATGGCGGCCGCCGCCGGGCCCCGCGGCGCCGGCAGCCGGAGCCCCGTGTTTTTCTTGGCAGCGGCAATTCCGCACCTGGAACAGGAACAGCTCAGGGAGCTCGGTTCCCATCGATCCGTCTCGTTAAGAGCCAGCTCGGGGTTAGGTAACGAGGCCTTTGGAGCGCAAGCCCGGGCAGGCTGGTGGGGAGCCGCGAGGAAAGGGGGGGATCCCGCGGGAATGCCACCCCGGGGAGATGGCAGCCAGCTCCAAGGATGCTCCGGCCAGGGGCGGGACACGGGGAGGCCGGGCCGTATCCGGAGCGAGGAGGAGGAGGGGGAACAGCAGGAAAAGCTCCTTGGGAACCCGGTCCCTCTGCCAGGGATGCTCCAGAGGGGAGCGGGGCCGCATAGAGACCCTGCCCCGCATCCCTCACGGGACAAGGGCTCCGGCTGCCCCCGCGGCTGCCCCCGCGCCTGCGGGCTGGATCCGGCCCCTCCGCGGCTCAGCCGTACCTGCCTCTCCAGCGAGACCTTGTCACACTCCAGGTCCTGCCGGCTGGAGCGCTCCTGCAGCAGCTCTGCCCGCAGCTGGTCGATCTGGGGACGAGGACATGGCGCGGGCCGGTTGCGCTGCGTCCTTCACCGCCGCGTTTGCTCGGTGAGCGACCGGGGCCACCGCAATCCCTTCCCGTGACACCGGTGCCGCGGAGCACGGGTGGACTCAGCGCGCCCAAAAGCCTCACGGTGGCCATCCCACGGCACACAGCCCGTGTCGGTGACACCAAAGACCCCCAACAAGAGGATTTTGGTCCCTTCCTAAATTAGTTACCGCCGTTCTGGCGAGCGGCCCAGAGACGAGGGCTGCAATTCCACTCGGAGGGTTTAAACTGGTTGGACTGGGATTTGCGGACCCGGCTGCGCTCCCAGCTCTGCCCGGCACCGCGGGGCACGGCGGCGCGGCTGTGCCGGTGTTTTCCCGAAAGCGGGTTTGTGCGGGGTATCGCCAGGGGCAGGAATGGGTTTGATCCACCGACGGAGCAAAACCAGAATCTCCCCAGGGGCCTCGCTCAGGCTGAGCAAGGCGGAATACGCAGCTTTCTGCGTTATTTCAAAGCAAAGGAAATGGGAGTTTACATTAAAAAAAAAAATCGCTTGAATTTTCTTCAAGCAGCCCCAAAAGCCGGTAGGGCCACTTCTGAGCCGAAGCCAGCTGTGGTTTCGCGCACGTCCCTGCTCTGCAGCTCCTGTGCTTCAGACACGTCCAGATTTCACAGGAAAAGTCTCCCCTGGGATGCGCCCATTTCCCAGATGGAAAAAACGGGAAAGCCACACATTTCACCTGCTCGCCGTGGCCTGGGGGTGGGAATCCCCCTTCCCGGCCCCAGGCTGGAGCCCAGCGGGGCAGGAGGGGGACGGGCTACACGCGGAGGAGCTGCCGATCCCAGTAAAACCCAGCGCCGACGGACGCCGGGAGGCTCGGCAGGCTGCTCCCGCCCGCTCGCAGAGCTCAAACACCGGCTCCGGCTTTGAAGGTAATAAGCAGGTGGGTTAAGAGGGAGGGAAGAGCCCGGGGACCGGTGTAATTTATGCCCCAACTTCCTGCACAAACACAAACCTCACCCTGTAATTTCAGGGGATTTCTTTGTTTTGGGTTTGTTTTTTTGTGCCAAGCTCGTATAATTTCCGTTCGTGCCCAAACCAGCTTTTCAGACACCGTCATCTCGATTGTATTTAGAGGGAGGGCGGGCTCCGGGCTGCTCGCTAACAGCTCCTTAATGGGGTTTTAACTCCGGTGACCAATTGTACCCGAGGACCCGAGTTATCCAGCGCTATTTTGCCGGAGCTGGGGGGGCTCTGCCACGGCACCAGCCGGGCTCGGCGCGGCACCGCCTGCCCTACCTGGTCTCTGCTCCGGTTGACCCTCTCCATCAGCAGCTCCACTGTGCTCCTCTCCTCCTCCAGCTCCACCTCCAGGCGCTTGGACTTTTCCTGCAAGGAGACGGGACCAGAGGGGTCAGCGTGGGCCTTGGGGTCCCGGCGGGCAGGAGGGGCTCAGGCCAGCCGGGGCCAGTGAGCTGGGACGCTGGAGGAAGGGGCTTTGCTCCGCTTCCAGCCCAGCAAAACCCAACCGGCCCGGGAGGCTCCGACGCAGCCTGGGAGGCAGGAGAAGGGAGATGCTCAGATATGAGAGGCGGCAGGTTGATGCTGCGCAGACCCCTGTGCACCCACCACCCGATCGGGCGAGAATAACCCGCAAAGCAACAGCCGGCGGCAAGCCGAGCCGCGGGGCAAGGCCAGACAGAGCTGGAACAAAGCCGGCTGCGCTGGCAATTAAAAAATATTAATATTAGCAATAGCACCCCCCCCGCAGCGCTGCCAGGCTGCGTAGCTCCTCTTCCGCAGCGGCTGCGGGCGGGAGGATGGCTGGGCGAGCTCTGCCCCTTGCTGTTAGCACACAGCACTGCAGGAATGGGGCGAGCGGTTTTGGGGCGCCGCGCAGCGCTCCCCACCTCCAGCGCCTTGACGTGCCGCGAGCGATCGTCCTGGGAGCGATTCTTGGTCTCCACCTCCTGCTCGAGGTTGTGCAGGCGCTGGAGCAGCACCTCCTTATCCAGCAGCACGCTCTCCCGCTCCGCCTGGCTGTCCTGCAGCGCTTGCTTCAGCCGGGCGACCTGCAGCGCCGAGGGAAAAGCTGTCCCCACGCGAGACGTGTCCCCAGGCTCCCCATGGAGGGACAGAGAGGGTGGCGTGGGGACCCGCAAGGCGCCAGCCCTCCTCGCACCTCGTCCTGCAGCTGTCCCATGCTGAAGTGCATCTTTTCCACCTCAGCACCCCGATCCTTGGCTTGTTTTTGGGAGTCCGTGATCTCCTTCCGTGACTTCTCCTTGAATTCCTCCAGCTGCGACTTCAGCACGGCCAGCGACTTGTGCGACTCCGCCGTCATCTGCTCCAGCTGTGGCAGAGCGGGGACAGCTCAGAGCTGGGGACCAGCCGATGTACCCTGTCCTGAGCTGATGGGGCTCGAGGTGGGAGAAGACACCCCTGGGCGTGGGCTGGGGGGCACATTTCTGCCCCGTGGGCTCAGAAGCATCACAGCAAGGGGTGCAAGCCCTGCCAGAGCAGCCCAGACTCTGAGCAGGCACCGGGCTCTTGCAGGAGCTGCTTGGGGAAGGGTAGGGGACAACGTGGCCCTGGGATACCAGGGGATGCTGATCCCTGGGGACAGCGTGGCTTTATCGAGTCTCCCGGGACATCGGGGAAGGATCGGTCGCAACTGGCTCCACAGGGAAACCGGATCCCTCCCCTAACCCAGCGACAGGAGGATCTCCATCCCGTGGCACGGGGACCGCGTGTCGCGGCACACAGTGCCCCATGGGACGGGGGTTCTGGGGGTGCAAGCGGCCCCGGAGGTACCCGGGCACCCCAACCTCTTTGTTCAGCTTCTCCGTGGTGCGATTGAGCAAGCGCTTCTGCTCCTCCAGCTCGCTCTTGGCGCGCTTGAGCTGCTCCTTCTGCCGCTGCTCGTCCTGGTAGGACGCGTTCAGCTCCTGGTGCTCCTGCATCAGCCGGGCCAGGCTCCGCTGCGCCTCCTCCAGGCGGGTCTCCAGCGACCGCCTGGCCATCAGCAGCTCCTGCTCCCGCTCCGTGGCTTCGCCCAGCGACTCCTCCAGCTGCCTGCGCTCGGCCTGCGAGGAGGGAGCTCTTCAAACTCCTTCCCATGGCAGGGGAACAGCTCAGGGCAGCTCAGGAACGGCCGCAGCCCCGGTACCTCCAGTTTGGTGACCTTCTCCTTGAGCCGTGCCTGGGAGCCCTCCCAGTTCTCGCCCAAGCGCTCGTACTCCTTCAGCTGCGTCTCCATCCCGAGGACCTTCCTCCTCAGGTCGTCGTTCTGCTCCTGCAGCTCCTGCAGACTGGACTCCACCATCTTCCTCGCCTGCTCCGACGCCTCCTGCGCGCTCTCCAGGGATGCCTTTGCCTGCAACACAGCCACAGCACGGGGTGGGCCCAGGGCTGGCCGCTGAGCCGGGGGGGCATGGGGGGCAACTTGGGCTCGCATCCGTCGCGGGGAGCCCACGGCGGGTGGATCTGGGGCTGCGGGTTTGCCGCATCACCCCATGGCTGCAAAATTTGGGGCTCGCGGGAAGGTGCGAGGGCAGCCCACAGCAGGGATCGCTCCTCGGCTCGTGGCTGGCTGGGAGCAAACCCCTTTCTCCAGTGCTCACCTTGGTGGCCTCATCCCGCTCCTCCTGGAGCTGCTGCAGGTCTCTGCGGTACCGCTCCAGCTCCCCGTCGCGGCTGGATGCCTCCTCCTGCATGGTGCCCTTCAGCGCTGCCAGCTCCCGCTCCCGCTGCCGCAGCAGCTCCTCCCGGCTCTGCTTCTCCGCCGCCAGCTCCCGCTGTGCCTCCCGCGCCTGCCGCAGCTCCTGGGACGGAGGGGACGGCGGTCGGGGACCCTTGGTGCTGGATGTGGCCCCCAGCGCTGTGTGCGCCTCCTCCCTCGTCACCCACCTTCCTGAGTGCCTCCAGCTCGCCAGGGTCCAGGGCGCTGCTCCGTGCCTGGTCCGCCTCCTCCCGGGCGGCTGCGAAGCGCTCCCGCAGCTCCCGCAGCTCCTCCTCAAATTCCTCCCGCTCCAGCTTCACCTGCAGCAGCCTGGAGAGGGGCAGGATGAGGCCACCCAGACCCATCCCCGTGTCCTCACGTCCCACCCCGCTGTCCCCAGGTCCCAGCGTGCCCAAAGAGTGGCACCCAGCTCAGCCATCGCCTCCCTGTGTGACCAGGGGAGGAGGAGGAGGAGAACCAACCCCATCCCAGCTCCCGACCCATTTTAACTGGGTTTGGAGTAAAGATGCTGGATGGTCGCGAGCGGCTGGACCTCCCCAAAAGCTGCTCACGCCTCCGGCTTAGCCGCAGCCCTGGCACTTACTCCTGCTTGGTGTTGCGGAGCTCGTCCTTGTTCTTCTGGAACATGTCCCGCCAGTGCCCCGTCTCCTCCGTGCTCTCTTCCAGCTCCCGCTGCAGGTTCCTCACCACGGCATTGATCTTCTGCTTCTCCGACTCCAGGTTGGCCTGATCCTGGATGGACGTGTTGAGCGCTCGCACGCAGAGCGGCATCCTCGCGGGATGCTCCAACAATGCCGAGGTCCTGCCCCGGTTAATGCCCCCCAGTCCACCCCAGAGACCCCGTACAGGAGCCTGGAGAGCCCCCACACCTCCACGAACCGGCTCCGCTCACCCCCCAGCATCTCTGCCCCGGGGCGGCGAGTGCTGGCGCAGATGGATGCGCCGATGGGGAGAGTCTGGGGCAGGACACAAACCCCATTTCCAGCACAGGACCATTTAAAGGAGGAATTCAAGGACACCAGCTCCCAGCAAAGACCCTCCCCAGCCACAGCCAGCAAGACCCAGCCCGTCCCCAGCAGCTCCTCACGGCCGGACCTGCGAGATGTCCTCCATGCTGCGCCGCAGCTGGTCCACGTCGCTCTGGTACTGCTGCCGGACGCGGTCGAGCTCCTTGTCGTGGCTGGCCACCTCCTCCTTGAGGGCTCCCTTCAGCGCCGTCAGCTCCCGCTCCCGCAGCCGCAGCTGCTCCTCCTGCCGCTGCTTGGAGCTCAGGGCCTCCTCCAGCTCCTCCCTGGTCTCCAGCAGCTCCTGGGTGAAGGGGATAGCCGGGCTTGGTGGCAGCGGAGCGGCATGGGGGGGTGCTCACACCCCGGTGCAACCACCACCGTACCTTGTACAAGGCTTCGCTGTCCGGGGACGCGCCGGAGCCCTTGCGCAGGCGGTCGAGCTCTCGGTGCATCGCCAGCAGCTGCTCCTCGCAGTCGCCCAGCCGGGTCTCCGCCTGCTCCTTGGCTGTTTTCACCTCGCTCAGCCTGGAGGGCAGCGCGGTGCCCTTCACAGCCTGGCAGGGACCCGCTCTCCCTCGAGACCCCGGCCACATCTGCACCCTGAAGGGCCGGGCCTGCAGCACCCACCCGCGAGCATCTACACCGGCGGGCAGCGCGTCCCGGCAGAGCACAGGGACGGGGACAGCAGGGGCGACAGCCGCCCCCCCAGCCCCCTTTGCGTCTCCAGGTACCCCCGCCACCCTCCCACCGCCCTCCACCAGCATCCCCACAGCGGGGACGGACAAACGTCCCCAGCCCCGGCGTTCGGCAGCGCAGCCGCAGCCCCCGGGGGCAGCTCTTACTCTTGCAAACTCCTCTGCAGCTCCTGGGTTTTCTTCTCCAGGGCGCCCCGCAGACGCTGGCTCTCCCCTTTGGCCTCCTGCAGCCGCGCTTCCAGGGCCCGCGCGGAGCCGCTCCTCCCCGGCTCCCTGGTCAGCTCCAGCTTCTGGCGGAGCTGCCGGAGAGGGGACGCCGGTTACGTCCCCTCCTGGGGGCTGCAGCGATGCCCCCTGTCCCCCTCCCCAGCATCCCCCCCCGGCTCCAGCGGGGACGGGAAGGCCGTCTGCACCCCCAGCATCCCCGAGACACCCCCGCAGCATCTAAAACAGACCAGGAGAAAATTTGGGTCTCACGGGGGCACCCAAACCCGAGTGCAGGGGGCTCAGAGCAGGGACCCGTTGCCTTTCCCCCCATGAGGGATATCAACTGTGACCCCGCGTCCCCCCCAGAACCCCTAACCTTCTGCCTGGCTTCACCTTGGTCTCCTCGTTGAGCTTCTCCTGCAGCTCCTCCACCTTCCTGGCCAGCTCCCTGTGCTGGGGCTGGGAGCACGCCGTGTCCTTGGCAGGCACCTGGAGAGGACCCCCGGGCTCACTCGGTGGGTCTGGGGCGCCCCAACCCCCTGGGGCCACGGCTCAGTCCCCAGCTACCGCGTGCCGGGACACAGTGCCGGGAAGGCCGGAGCCCCCGGGGGGGCTTGGGGACCGGTCTCTGCTCCAAGCAGGGAGCAGCACTGGGACGGCCCCGACTCACCGCCAGCTCCTGCATCTTCTCAAGCAGCTGGGCAGTTTTCCTCTTCAGGGAGATTTCGCTCTCGCTGCTCCTGAGGGCATCAGAGTAGGGGAAAGCGTTTGGGGATGGGGGGAACCGAGAGGGGGGACGGCCGAGCCCGGGGTGCGGGAACACCCCCAGCGCTTTGCCGCTCGCTCCCCCAGAATCCTGGGCACCAGCTGGCTACAGGGGCATCCCTGCTCCCCAGCCACCCCACAGCAGCACCCAGCCGCAGCCGCTGGCGCTTCGGGAAAGGGGCAGGGAGCGATGGGGTTACTCGGAGGGGCTTTGCGGGGCTCACCCCTCCTTCAGGATGCCGTAGATGAGCTCCTTGGGGTGCTCGCTGCTGCCGGGTGGGGCGACCTCCCGCTGGTCCCGCAGCAGGTCCGGGGTGGATTTGAGCTGCCGCGAGGGATGACAAAGCTCAGCTCTGGCAAGGACACAAGTCCCCCCCTGCCCCCAGGTCCTGCCACTCCGGAGGACACCGGTGCTCGCCTTGGTGCCGGTGCCCCCCTCGGTTAAGGGGCTCGTGACCCTTGTGGTCCCGGCAAGATCCGGCCCCCGGTACCTGCAGCTCTGCCCGGGCTTTGCCCTGCAGCCGCTCAGTCGCGGGCTCCTCCACGCCCCGGTGCGCCCGCTGGCTCCTCGTCCCCCCGTCCTCCATCCCCCCGGCTCTGCTCGGGCGGCTCAGGCTGCCGGCGGGCGCCGAGGGCAGGGGGCGAACACCGCTGGCCTGGCGCTGGGCACCGCTCGGCTCCCCGGCATCCGGCACGTCGCGGTGGGAGACGCGGCTGTCCAGGCTCTGCGAGCGCTTCCTCTCCTCCGAGGGGATCCGGCCCCTCCTGGCTGCCCGGCCTCGCTGCTGCACCTTCCCGTCGAATTTGCTGATGAGCGAATCCACCGAGGAGAGGGGTTTGGTGTCCACGTCGCTGCCGCCGTCCACCGCGGCCTCTGTGTCTGAGCAGGGGTCCTTGGCCACGGCCCTCGAGCCAGAGGCTTTGCTCCGCTCCGGTGCGATATTCAACATGCTGCTGCTTTTGCTGCTGGCCAGAGCCCGGCGCGGCCGGCTGCTGCTGGCCCGGGGAGCCCTGGCGGCAACGGGCTCATCCATGGTGGCACCGAGCAGATCCCCGTGGGACTGCGTCCTCCGCAGCTCCTCCCCAAGCGGCCGCTTGCCCGGCGGAGGTTTGGGCTCATGCCGGGAGGTCGCTGAGACGCCGCTCGCCTCCTCATCCGAGGTGCTGTAGGATGAGCCGTGCCGGGGCTGCCGCCCGGCGTAAGGGTTTTCCGGCAGGTCTGAGTCGGAGCTGACGGAGCCGGAGGGCTGGGGGCCGGCGGGGGCGTTCGGGTAGGAGCCCTCGCTCTTGATCTGCACCCCGAAGGAGTCGCTGCCCTTCTCGCCGCTGTTGAGGACGACGAAGGGCTGCCCGGCGATGCCCTGCACCCGCACCGCCACCCCGTAGGAGCCAGGCTTGCCCCGTGCCTTGGGGGGTCTCCGGGGCTCCTGCAGGTCGTTGATGAAGCGGATCTGGACGCCGTAGTCCACGGGGTTCTGCTTCTCCGCCATCGCTGTGCTCGCTGGCCACTCCATCGCCGGGGCTCAGCACTGCGGTCCTGGGAGGGGGGAGAAAGGGGGCAGAGTCATCCTCAGATCAGAGACGGCGCTCGGCGAGGGTCCGGCAGCACCTTGCTGCGAGGACGGGTGCCAGAGGACGCCCGGTGCCAGCGCTGCAGCGTCCCCAGGACAGGACGGGGACAAGGCTTGCTGTGCCGGCACCGGCATCGCCTGGCTGCTCCCAGGGGGACGCTGGGGAGGGCAGGGAGAGCAGAACCCCCCCACCCGCCGCGCAGCATCGGCGGCCGGACCCTCACCGCGTCTCCTGCCGCTCGCCCTTGGCAGCGGGGCCCCGGGGATGCGGAGAGGAGGCAGAGATCTCGGCTGGGCTCCGCAGCCGGGCTCCGCTCCCGCTGCCTCCCAGCTGCCTGCAGAACGCCGCAGCCTCGCTGCGGCCGGAGCTCCGGCGTCCCTCAGCATCACCCCGGCGCCCGCGTCCCTGCGGCCAGGGCAGCCGCCCGGGTCCCGTGGGGAGCGGACAGATATGAGCAGTGACATATTGGGAACAGCGTGATGCAACCCTCCCCCTCGGTCCTGGCGGCATCCAGGGCGATGCCGGCCGGCAGCAGACCGGCAGGAGCGGAGGACGTGGGGGGGCCGAGCTCCCCGATAGACACCTGGCGGGGTTTAAGTGATGGCAAAGCCCCACATCAGCCCCCGAGCCCCGCAGCACCGTGTTTTCACGCCCCCCCCCTCCCCGAGCACCAGGAGCAGCAGGAGCTCCTTTCTCTGCTGTGAATACACTGGATGCCGGGACTGATGTGAGGTGGCAAGCGCTCAGCTTGCACCCCCGTCCCCGGGAGGGTGTCCCAGGGGAGCCCCGGGACGCAAGGGGACCCCAACCCAGGCAGGGGGATGCTTGAACACACCCTGCGCGTGGAGGAAACCAAACAAGCCAACCCGAACCCCCACGCTTTCAGCTCAGGCCTGGACGTCGCCCCCAAAGCGGCCCCAGCCCGGAGCGGGGCGCGGGCAGGGGTGGAGCACGGGTGCAGATGGAGCAGCGGGGTGCCCGGCACGGCTGGGCTCTCCCACGCCCTCGCGTCAACCCCGAGCCCGCATCTCCTCCCGCGCCCAGCCTGGGGAAGAACCTGGAGCCCCAGCCCCGCGGCACCCAGCTTTCTGCGGAGACACGGAAGGCACCGGAGATGCCGGGCGCGGAGCAGCAGCGGGGGCCGGAGGCGGCAGCGGGGGCCGTGCAGACCCCCGCCGCGCCGTGCCAGCAAGGACGAGCCGCTCGCTACCCCTGGCCCTGCCAGCTCCCCACCGCCGCCGTCTGCTCCCGTCCCCCCGCCAAACTCGGCGGGGGCGGCTCCTGCGGCTCCTCCGTTTTGCTGGAGTCGCAAGGAGCCCTTCTGGTCTCCTGCAGCCCTCCCCAGACCCGGCAGCGAGGGCAGCAACCAGGAGCTGCAGGCAGCAGCAGCCAAGGATGGCTATTTATTTCGCAGGCGAAGGGGCGATGGAGCTGGCACAGGGGATGGGAGAAGAGCCCCCCCATCTCATGAGCTCATTATCCCTGCAGCTAACGAGATCAGCAACAGACACCAGCCTCTATAAATACACCCTGAGCCCGGCGGCGCCTGCAGCCAGAGCCCCTGAAGCAAATCCCATCAGTCCCGTCCCTCCGGGCGCCGCAGCGTCCCCTCCAAGCCGCAGGGACGGGGGGCCTGGGGGAGCAGGATGGCCACCAACCTGCAACAGCAAACCGAGGAGAGGGAACCAGCTTCGGCAGCAAAACTCGGGAGTTTTCCGCAGCTGCCAGCGTCCAAAGTGCGGCCGGTGACGAGGCGCAGCCCGGGCGGGGAGAGGGCTCGGCCCCGACTGCTGTCGGGGTGGGAACCACGAGTCCCGGGCACAGCACCCACCTTGGGAAGACCTTTGGATGGGCGGCAAGGGGCAGCGCGGCGGCACAGCATCCTCCCGTGGCACCGCCAGCGGGGCAGGAGCTCGCCGAGCGAAGCGCCGGCTGTGCCGGCACCCCCGCCACGGGCAAAGGACGCGGTTGTGCCCCGCGCCCGCCCCCGCCCTGGCACAAGCAGGAGCCAGGTGGTGGATAACCGCGGGGCTCGGATGCGGTCGGGGATGTCGCTGGGCTCAAACCCAGCTGGCGCAGGGCCGGAGACCGGGGAGAGGAGGATTTGCTTTTTCCAAGGGAGCATCGGCTCGAGATGCACGGCTAGGCTCCTGGCTTTGGGGGGCTCCGGTGGCACGAGCCCGGCATTCGGGGAGCCAGGAGGAAGCAGGTGAGCCAGGCCCGGCCAGTAACCTCCCAGGAATGCCTCCCTCCTCCTGGAAGGGCTCCAGCTTGCAGATAAAGGGCTGGAGCCGGATTGCATTCCTGTGTGGGAGAGCAACACCCAGCCCCACGCTGGAAACACAGCCCCGGGAGAGGATTTCACTGGAAACCACAGGGAAGGAGCCTGAAAGCAGGAGGGATGGAGAATCCGGGCTAAAAATAGGCTGGTTATTGTCCCCGGGGCATGTGCCACGCTCCAGCACACCTTAACCCTGCCCCGGGTCGGGCTGGCAGCGACGGCGGCACCGAGCAGTGCGGGTCCCGCGCCCGGCCAAGGCGAGGTCTCTTGCCGGTGGTCACGCACCTCTGGCATCACGCTGCCGGCCGGCAGCGCCGGGGATGGCGGGCGGCCAGCTCCGCTCGCCCGGATCGGAGGCACAATAAGCCCTTTGTGCCGGCGACGTTAACCCAGAAAGTTGTTTTGCAATTTGCAGGCGGTGCTGGAAAAGGCTCCTACGCTGAGCGGGGCCCTGTGCCGCCGCGGCTCACCCCGGCTCCCCGCTCCCTTCCAGCGCCAGAAACACCCAGGTGGGAAAGGCGATGGCTGCCGGGTCGGGCTGATCCTCCTCCATCAAGGTCAGCCGGGTAACCTGACCGCAGGCAGCCGCGCGCCAGAACACCGGCGGGGAGCCGGCACCGAAGCCGGAGCCCGTCTCCGAAGCACCTCGGCACCCCCCGAGCACGGCGAGCACAAGCTGCCGGGTCACCCCAAGGCACTCCGCGTCCAGAGCGGCGTCGCGGGGAAGGGGCTAGCAGAGACGCACGACCCTGGCGTTCCTCCCCCCCGCCCGCTCGTTGGCTCCCGGCTCGGTTCGGGCTGTTTCCACCGAGGGTTTCCCCAGAGCTTTGCTCACCTGCAAGGCTGCTTGCTCAACCGTGTTTGTACACGGCCCTGGTTTTGCTCGGGGCCAAAGTCCGGGCCCGATTTCAGGTGCGGGCGGCACACGCTGTGCCTGCGCCCTGCCCGTCCCCGGGCCGGCCCGCACCGACACCGGCAGAGACCGGCTCTTCCTGCTCTCCCGCGCGCTCCGGAGCCCGAAACCCTGATAAATCCTCGGCCGAGCACATGAACCGTGCGCTGGTCGGAGGAACCCGAAACCAGGGCACCCGCGGCTGCGTCACGCAACGGGGACGGAGGCTGGCGAGGCTGGCCGGCATTGGCATCGCGCCGGCTGGAAGAGGGCTGTCTCTGGGGGATGAGGGTCCCCCCAGGCGACGTCCCCTGAGGCTCCCATGATAAGAACCGAATTCCTTCAATCCCAACCCAGCCGCAGGCAGAGCCCTCAGGTTAATCATCAACCCAGATACTGGAAAATCCCGTTCCCCGACTCTCCCAGGGCCCTGTTTCGGAAAGCAAAAGCCCCGTCCCCACTGCGGGACCCTGCAGGGTCAGACCCATAACCGACCCGCGCTCTCCATCGCCATGCCGAGGGGCAGAGCTCCACCGCGGCGCCCCGAGCCGCACCGTAAGGTGTTCGCCGCGGCACCCCTCGGATCAGTTTTCTCGTTTCCAAGCAAGTCGCGCCTTTGAAACCAGAATTACTTTGATCCACGCGCTCGTGGGGATGAACGTTTCCCAGGGGGGACACCGGCAGGGAGCGAGGAAGAGCCCCGGGGCGTAACGGGGATCCGCACACGCCAAGAGGTCTCCGGGGGTTCGGATGCTCTGGTTTCACCCCAAACCGGGGCCCCCCGGCGCCCCCATCGCTGCCGTCCCCAGGGCAGGTCGGGCAGCCCCTGGGTACAGCACAACCTCCGTCCCCGGGGCAGGGTGCTCGGAGGTGCCGCTGCAGCTCCCACCCCCAGAACAGAAGATGCCGAGGGGAGACGGGGGGCACCTTATCTACGGGGATGGAGATGGAAACCCAGCCCGGCTGCAAACCAGCTCGACTGGTCGGGGTGGCGGAGAGGAAAGCCGGCCCCGAGCAAACACCCTCCCAAACAAAAGCTTGCAACAGCGGCCGAGGATGGGGACGGGTTAGCGAGAGCCGGGCATCGGGGGCCTCGAGAGGCAGGGGAGTCTGGAGGCAGCGAGTAAGTCGGGTGGCAGCAGGGACGACACCCAAGCCCTAGGTTTTTTCTTTCTTATTTAAACAGGCTGCTAAAAACACCCGCCCTGGGCGCGGGGCGAAGCGGGGCAGCTCCGCGCAGGAGGCTCCGGAGGGCCCCGGAAACATCCGCGAAGCCGGCAGGTCCCGAGCTCGCGGCGCTCACGGCTCCGGGGCGGGCGTCGATGATCCCAGCGCGAACGAGGGGACGCGGCGACGGCCGCGGCCGCCCCTGACGAGGGGTGCTCCAGGGAGCCCTCCGCAAAGGGCGGGAGCGCCTGCAGGTGCAGCTTCCATAGGGAACCGCGGATCCCTTACGGAGCAAGGGGGCAGCAGTTCCACAGGGGCTATAGGGGACAGCAGGTCCCCAAGGGAGGAGAGCCGAGCCGGCGGGACGGGGCAACCCAGGGGGGCCCTATAGGATCTCCCACAGGGCAAGGGTCACCCCGTAAAGGAAAGCCCCTACAGACCCAGCCTCTGCAGGTCCCACCGCCAGCCCCATGGCCCCTGCCCCTACAGGTGCTGCCATAGGATGGGCGCGCTGCAGGAGGGACAACACCTATAGCACCCGCCCCTATGGGCTCTGCCACGGGGCAGGACGCACCCCAGGAGGGACAACACCTNCCCCCGGCCCCTAGGGGCGCTGCCATAGGATGGGTGCGCTGCAGGAGGGACAACACCTATAGCACCAGCCCCTATGGGCGCTGCCATAGGATGGGCGCACTCCAGAGAGGGCACCTACAGCCCCAACCCCTGCGGCCTCTGCCACGGGGCAGGGCGCACCCCAGGAGGGACAACACCTATAGCACCAGCCCCTATAGGCGCTGCCACGGGGCAGGGCACACCCTAGGAAGGACAACACCTATAGCACCAGCCTCTATAGGCGCTGCCATCGGCAG
>VZTV01048937.1:5972-26627 GCA_013400875.1 Anhinga rufa
AAAAAAACTGAAAAATTGTATAACCCAGCAGTTAGTGATCATTTGTCACCTAAAAGCAGTGTTTGGCTGGTACTCAAGTCTTTGCTTTTCATGTTCTACCATCATATGATCTGCGCATCAAGACCTTTGCTGTCAAAAAGTGCTCATACAGTTCAGATCATGAGCAACTTATTGAACTATTCAGCAGTGGTTAACTCAGCTGGAACTGATGGCTAAGCTAACCTGCATGGGAGTGGAGCAGACTGCTTTAAGCATGAGTTTCACTGCAGTAGGATGGTTGAAATATCTGGGGTGACAGTGAAATGTGAACACTGATTTATTCTTCCTGGCAGCAGTTGTCAGTGAAAATGGTTTTTGGGTAGCGAGTGCTGTTTGAATAAATAGTAATACTTTGAAAGGTGTCAGAAGCCAAGAAAGGCATTCGGTTATACCTGCCCTGCAGATGAAGAGGATGTTATTGGAACTACTGTGGGCACGAGTCATGCAGGCGTGTGTAGTGGGGATGCCAGAATCTGCACTGAAACAAGGCATGTGTTCCTAAGCTAGCAGATGCAGTTTTTGTTCATCTGTGACCCAAATTACTATGTCTGCACAAGGTCCTGTTAAAACATGAACTCATGTTACTGATAGTTTGGGCACGTAGTCCAGCGGTGCCTTGCTGCAGTTTGGATGCACTTTTCTTATATTAACAAGAAACCTGATCTCTTTCTGTTTTATTTTTTAGGCAACAAGAGCCTCTCTAACTCAACATTGTACTAGTCTGGGGGAGTCACTTCGCAAGGAAAATGATATTGCTCTGATTATTGATGGTCACACACTGAAGTATGCCCTTTCATTTGAAGTCAGACAGAGCTTTCTGGACTTGGCACTCTCCTGTAAAGCAGTCATTTGTTGCAGGTAAGAAATTCTGGGACTCTTTCTGGTAATAAAAAGGACACAAAGCTTGTGAAACTTTATCTAGCATGTTAACTTTCCTTTTGTGCTTATAGAGCTGAAAGGAAATATAGAAGTAGGGGAAACAGTGTGATATTCAAGAGGAAGCAAGCTGCAATGTGAGCCACTTGATAATTGATTTCTCTGCTCTGGAGCTGTTATGAAATGAGGTTGTGCTGGGAGGGGTAAAGGAGGACTGTAGAGAGATACTTCTTTTATGCCACAGACAGGTCTGTGAAAGCATTCATAACGATGACTATCCAACAAAGTTTAAAATTTCAGTTCTTGGTGTCCTACAAGGTGCTTTACAGTGCAGCAGTAGAGTTTGTACACCCTCAAGGTGAGCATTCAATCAGCTGCATGTTCCTTCCTGGTGGTAGAACTCTGCTAGCTCTTGGAAGCAGTCTCATATAAGTATGCTGGAAAGCAACTTGGGTAGTAGTTTTTCTTGCTCCTATGGAGGAGTAATTAAGTCCTTCACTTAAAATTAAGTACCATGTAATAATGCAGTTCCCTCCGCCACAGTCAGTCCCAATGGAGTCCAGTCTGTTCTATAAAACTATGAAAGATTATGAAAAGCATTATACCTGATTATAGTAGACACTGATGAGAAGGGGTGGTATTTGTAAGCAGTAGGAATTGGCTAGCAGGAAGTTTGTGTGACTGTTCAATTCAGCTCTTAAGGAGGTCTCTGGGTGTATTTAAGTTGTCTTGATTTTCCACGTATGTATGCTATACAAGAATGTCAGTAACAGTGCAGTTAGCCCTATTTTAAATGTTAAGACTACCACTTGCTTTACTAGGTCACAGCAGAATTTGATGCTGTTTGTGGATTTAGCAATACATAGATGTGGTCCTATGTCATGACTCCTTTAGAAGGAAGGAGATAAGAGCCCAAAGAGAATGAAAACCAAAAGCTGGCCTGCTTTACTTTCTGCATAGCAGGAAGGCTGCATAATTTTTAACTTTGAAAGATTATGTACCTTTGAGGACTCTGGGTGTGTGTATGCACGTGTGTCTATTATGTGTCACGTTGCTGGTATTTGGGGAGAAATGTGACCTAGAAGGGATTGTTGGTTTAGGTGGACAGGAAGCATTATCCACATCCTAGAAGCATTACCTGCTTTGTGTGGAAATGACTATATGGAGACTTTGTACTACTGTGTTGCAGTCTTACTTATCTCTATATAGGTGTGCACTAGCATACAAATATTGCATGGCAAAAGCAATTGTAGGCTGTTCACTGTGAAGGTGAACCCATTGGCTTTTTCCATCTCTGACTAGTTTCTTTCCAAGTGCTGGGAGTCTTGGACTGGTGTGCTGCAGGATGCAATACTGGGGCCAGCACTGTTCAGTGTCTTCACTAATGACCTGATGATCAGAGGGAGTATGTTCTCCGCAGGTTTACAGACAGTACAAAACTGGGAGGCATGGCTGATACACCAGATGGTTGTACTGCCATTCTGACATACCTTGACAAGCTGAAGAATGGAGCAGAGAGAAGTCTCATGAAACTCAATAAGGGGAAATGCCAAATTCTGTACCTGGGGAGTTATAGCCCTGTGCACCAGTAAATGCTGGGGATTGCCATGTTAGAAAGCAGCTTTGTCCAGAGGATCTTGGGGTCCTGGTGGGCAAGCTGACTGTGAACCAGCAATGCACCCTAGTGGCAAAAAAAAGGCCAACGTATCCTGGGCTGCATTATAAAGAGCATTGTCTGTGGGTGGAGGGAGGTGATCCTTCTCTACTCTGGCACTGGAGAGGTCACATCTGGAGTGCTGTGTCCAGTGCCGAGATCATCAATGTAAGATACAAACAGATTTAATGGAGAGAGTCCAGTGCAGGGCCACGAACGTTATTAAAGGACTAGAGCGTCTTTCATATGAGGAGAGGCTGAGAGAGCAGGGACTGCTCAGCCTAGAGAAGGGAAGGCTCAGAGGGCTTCTTAGCGATTTGTATAAATACCTAATAGGAGTGAGTGATGATGAGGGTGCGAGGCTCTTCTCTGTAGTGCTCAGTGACAGGACAGGATGAAACAGACTAATTAAAACACATGAATGTCCATCTGAACACAGAAAAAAAAAATCCCAGTATTTTACTGTGAGGGTGGTCCAATGCTGGAATGGGTTTCCTAGAGAGATTGTGGAGTCTCTGATCTTAAAGATATGGAAAACCCAATTGGATAACATAGTGCTGGACAACCTGCTCTAGTTGACCCTGCTTTAGCCAGGGGTGTGGGGCCAGCTCACTTCCAGCAGTTTCTTTCAACCTGAGTGATTCTAGGATTCTGTGACTAGGGACAAATGGCTTTTTCTTCCAGCCAGTGCCCTTTGTTCTTCTCTCAAATCTGTTCAAAATGGTTGTCAACTGCAATGACTTTCTTAAATTGGTTCTTTAATAGGAATTTATTTTTGCTACTGCTGATTATTTTTTGTTTGTTTTTTAAATCTGGGGGGGAGTGTAGTGGGAGAGGGCATGAGGTGTTGGAGGAGGGGTTTCACTTTTGCAGCTGTTTCATGGGAGTCAACAAGAGTGTTTTACAAGAGGGAGCTCACACAATTGCAACAATCTTCTCTTGAATGCAACAAGCTCAGATGTAGGGCCAGCAAGGTCAGTGTTCTCTTCTTTCTGCAAAATTACCTTGGGCTTAGAGAGCACCAAGTGCCCAGGAAGGGAATTGACCCTATGTTGTAGACTTACACTGTTGTATTTGTGGAGAAGTAAACAGACATCGAGCAAATAGAAAGTTCTTTCTTTCATACTCTTGTTAAAATGCTTTGGTAGAGATCCTTCCAAGGCAATTTGTTAGTTTATTTCTCAAAGATTTGAGAAGCTAGGTCAAAGACCTATGTAGCTGACACAAATAATAAATTGCAAATTATTAAAATTATACTACACTAATATATGTAATTGACTGAAGATAATTAATGGTCCGGTTTTGCAAAGAGATGTGTAATGCTGGATACTTCCTCTCATGTTATTTCATGACCGAACCATCAGCAGTTTTAATTATTAGTGAATTAGCGAATTGAGGAACAATGCAGGAAAAAATATCGTAAAGTGTAAATCAAAGGGGGAAAGATGATGTAATTTCATAGGTTTAAAAAGAGGAATAACAATAACTGAGTTTTAAATCCCTAGGGAAAAAGAGGAATGCCTTTAATAGTCTTTAAGGCTTTGCAGGAACCTTCCATTTACTTGCCAGGTGCTTGATACTGAAGAAAGAAAAATATTTTTTTTCCCCTACTCTGGGCTGTTTATAATAGTACTTTCTGTGTCAAATAAGATAGCGCACTTAAACTTCACAGGAAAAAGTTCTAAAATGTAATTGGCATAGCAAGAAGAAATTTCAAATTAAATAGAGTTAGTCTTCAAACAAAAATGTTAATTGGGAGGGGGATCTGGATCTTTAAACTTAGTGGTATGATGTTTAACCACTCTAGGAGGAGTTGTGTTGCTATTGTCAACATAGCATAAATTCATGGACTTAATATTTCATAAATTTACTACAACATTTTCATCTCCTGGGGAGTTTCAGTTGCCTTTCAAAGATTTTTTTTTTTAAATATACTTAAGATATAGTATATATTCATTTGCTAGGCTTTAGGCATAAACTGTAGTTGAACTTGATTCTCAGGGGTAATCTCTTAAGATGAAATTGTAGTAAACCTGGCCCCATTTTGCATTAAGAGGGAGAGATGGTATCTTCTGGTGGGCTTAAGTCTCCACTGTTTACAGTGTCTCTTAACAGGCCACTGGCACAGTGGAGGAAAATAGACCCCTTGGGAGGCTTGATGAAGCTTGCAAAACCAAACCAAACAATTCTTCAAGAAAAAGCCTTGTTTGTTAAGTCTTCCCAGAGACTGACAGATCTTATTATCTTCCCTCACACTGATTGGGATGTCAGTATGCTACCAGTCCAGAGCAAGCAAAACTTATTTTTCAGTGGAAGTAAATGTTGTTCGGAAGGCAGCTGTGAACTCATTACTTCATTTATGAGATCTGAGCTGTTGATTGCCTGTCTCCGGTTTTCAAATGATCCTTTAAAGAATCTGGTTTTATTGATGTCTTGTGAGAGCAGCAAAATGTAAAGGCTTAGGTAGAAGTGAGAGGTTTCTTACTAACAAAATAGTGTTTTATCTTTAGTGCTTATATCTCTTAGAAAGCTAGTTTGTAGAGCAGATCTGTTTTGGCTTTGAATATAAAAGTAGCAGAGAAGTATATAACTTGCATGTGAAAGCAGCATATTTAATTATCTACTGAAGAGCCTGCTCTGAATTAAAATATTTGTAACTGAAATGTGGTGTTTCAGAAATACTTTTTATGACTTTGTATGCTTTGGGAATGATGTTTTTGTTGTTGAACAGAACTCTTCTGCAGGTGACAGTGCCTCTGCCTTTGTATGGGTTTAATGCCATATTAACAAGACTTGCATCAGGAAGAAGCAATTCATTGGCATTTTATAGATTAAATCGTTCCAAGCAGTTTTTAAGTACTTCAGTACTTTTAAGTAATTTTTGGACACCAGTAATCTGTCCTTTTAATTTTTCTCACAGATGTAAGTACAATGAAGCAAGCATGTCCAGATAGATGTGTGGCATGAGACTGGAACCACATATTCACTGGGCTGCCTCAGGGGTGTTGTGGGTTTTTTGGGGGGGTTGGTTTTTTTCCTCTTTGGGTTATATTACTGGCCATTTCTGCAACACCACTTGAGATGATGGTGCTGGGATATTGTTTGAACAGAGTATTACTCTTTTCCACACATGTATCTACAGAGCAAAAGCGTTCAACTAAGCTTCTGTACTGAGATCCTGCAGCCATTTTCAAGTGAGTGAACAGTGAGTCAATGCCCTTATAGCAGTGTTTGGGACTTTGTAGCAAAAGAANAAAGTTGCTTGTACAGGGGAACTCTGTTGCTCTATCCTGTCCTGAAAAGACACCGATGCTTCACTGGATCTGATGACATATGTTCTGCTTAAAGGTAATAAAGTTGCTTTGACCAGCCTCTTCTTTTCCTATGCTTCTTGTATAAGACCATCTCTATTACAGTAACAGCTCCCCTTCCTGATGTATGTTTTCCAATGCGGTATTCGTTTGCTACTGCTGTTCATGTTGAGCTGGTGGAAATCAGCCATGAGGAATTCAGTGAAGGACTGATGATAGCATCATCAGCCTGCTCCATTAGTAAAATATATTGCTATGTCTGTTGTGAGCAATTTATTTTTCCCACGGTCTTATTATGTTGCTGGGGTTTGGCTTGTGACAAAGTTCAGGCAATAGGAACACCAAGAACAATGTCTCAATTGCTGTACAATCTGTCTACCTTTCTGCCTTGCTTTTATCAGATGTCTTGTTCTGCAGACATCGAGTGGTGCAGCATGAACAGAAACTGAGGAAACCCAACAACAGCAATTTCTATGGACTATCTCCTGTTTCCCCAGGGGCAGGTGCCTTTTCATGGCTACTATATCAGCATGATTTTGCTGGCTTTTAGGTATGGAAGGTGTGCAGCTGTTGCTTGGTATCTGAGCATCGACTGCAGGACTTCTTCCCAAACTCACCAACTAACTTTGTTAGGTGATAAAGGCACAGACTGTTGCTTTCAGTACCTTGAGCAACAGTGGAGCTGTAGTGATAATGGTTAGGAACTGAGGAATTAAGTAAACGAGGTCAGAAAATGCATGTTCTTTAAATGCACATGGACACACACACGTATCCCAACAACAACAAAACCCCCTGACTGTTTTCTCACTTGTATTGCTATTTCAAGTAGTGTGCAGAGTATGTGGGGTGAGGACGTGAACCCACAAACATCACTCTGAGAACAGACACTAAAGGTTCTGAAATGAACATACCCTCTGAATAGAGTGTCTGCCTGGGTGTTGAAAGGGAAGAGATTTAATTAACTGGTGGGAGAAGGGAAGAAGGAAAAGCAGCTTGTGGAGAGTACCTGTTGCTGTTAGTGTCACTTTGTCAGCTAGGTAATGAGAAGAGATAAGTTGTCTTGGCGCTCTGAGTTGTAAGGCCATAGCTTGGATGGTTCTGGTCCTCCATCGGAGGAGACATCAATAATACAGCTCACAAAAAGAACATCTGGAATATCCCTTAAACATTTATGCCCCTAAGTCTCACATTGTTGCTGGTGTTAGTATTTGACAAAGTGATTATTCTGTGCGGTAGTTCAGAATGTATTTATTTATTAAATCAAAAAGGTGTCTTGTTGGCTTTCATTAGAAAAGATCTCCATTCTTGTGACAGGCAATTACAATGCAATTCTGATTAAGAGTATGCAAACCAGTTCTAACAGTAATTGGTCCCAAAGAAAATTATGTATGTGTTACGTCTTCCTGTATGTACATCTTAGGTTTTCCCTCATCTATCACCTACTAAATTATCAATGCTCATGCTCTTGTTCTATTTCTGACGACTCATGACAGCAGTATTCATCTCATAACTTTGAAACCATGAGGGAAGAACCGTTCTGGCAGCTTTTATGTTTGTAGATAATTGAAGTGGGAGAAAGGTTTTGGGTTGCAGCATGATGTGGTGCTCTCTACACTCTTGAATAAAAAATACTCACGAATGATTAGAAATTGTTGCCTAAACTGTCCAGTGTGTATGTAGGTATGTGTAAAGCAATCTTGGGACTTTTTCTTACTTTTGTTGAAAGCTTATTGGCTCCTTTGTAAGAGCGAACTTGCAAAATGCCACCAATGCTGTGTTGGAAAGACAATGTGGGCAAACTGTAGAAGGCTGGTCTTAATTTTGGGAGTTATCTTGTCCTTTGAGTGACACTGAGCTTCTGTGAGTGTTCTGGCTTTTGTTTGTTCTTCTTAATCAGTGTCCTGAGCTGTGACAGTTCCTGAGCCTCACTCTCATAGTTTAAATCACTCAAACACACAGCTAGTGTTTAAAAGGAGAAAAAAATTACTGTTCATTCCAGCCACTTGTCTGGTCAACTGAGAACCCAAAAAGCAAAGACCTGACTCTAAGCTTAAGTGCATCAATGTTTCTCCAAAAGGTTGCTGTATCCATTAGATCCATAAACAAAGGTGAACATCCCAGACTCAGGGTAGTCCTCTTGTAAGGAAATACATGCTTATCAAGTCAAACATCTGTGAATTGCTTATTTGCTTTCCTAGTTGTTGTTTACACTAAAAAAAGTACTTAAGGATACCATTTTGAGTGATGGTGTTTTGGTTTTTAAAGGATGCAGGTGAAGCATGTTTCTCTTTCCCTTGGGTAACTATTCAATTGCCTGGCAGCCTGAACTTAGATGATTCCTCCTATATGGCCAAACATTTCTTTCGCTTAACTTCATCCCATTATTGTGACCATGACTATACTTAGATTTACTTTTTATGTGTTTTATGTATTTATGTATTTTATGTCCTGATAAAGACAAAGAATTTTCTTCAAGTACTGTTTACCTTAGCTGTCCTATTTAAAGTTTGTTACCTTTTTGCATTGTGAGTCTGGTATTTAGGTGACCAGAAACTTAGCTTTTCACTTCATGTATTTCATAAAATGCAAGTGAAATTTCTGTCTTGAGCAATGGTGTGGCAACTCTTACGAACAGTTGCAAGTGGTATCCGTGTCAGTTTCTTCGCCATAGTACAGTACCTTGTCCAAATTGCTACCAGTCTTTTCAGTTTCTGAGCAGGAGCAGCCAGCAATGGTATGTTTAGTGCTATGCTTCCCAAAGTGGCAAATAAACATTCCATAGATACTGCACATGAGAAAACACTGTGCTGCTGGAATGTATGCTGTTTTAGAAGAAAGATAAAACCATGGTTTGGAATACCTTCTGTTCTGTGAGAAACCCATAGTGCTTGTATTTTTTTCCATAAGTGTTAGTGTGTTAACCCCCATATTCTGGCCAAGTTTCAACTTGAACAATTACTTTCTACTCACTGAAATTCCCCCTGCCTTCTTTATTGTGTATGATATTCTTCGCTTCCTATTCAAAGCTGTTATGAGGGTGTAGGTGTGCATGTTAAAGCTTGCTGGGTTGTAACCCAGAGGCACTACAGCAAAGTCCTGCTTGTGAAACTCTGCTCTAACTATTGGTGAGCCTTGGTTTTAGCCTTCTAGACTATGAAAATAGTTTCAGAAGCATAAATGCTATCACAACTGTCTAAACAAAATGAGTAATTTGCAGGGGGGGAGAGTTGTTTGGTGTTCTGTTTTTGTTTTTTGATGTGGGGTGGTTTGGGTTTTTTGCTTCCACAGTTGGGAGATGGTACATGTTGACCCTAGGCATACCCAAGTCCTTCCAGTTTGCCAGTGCAGTTGTAAATTAACTGTGTAACTTAGTTGTCAGCAAAATATTTTGAGCTCTTTCAAGATGGCTTATGCTGCGTATGTAATGTGGTCTCTGACAGGGTGAACAAAAGCATTAATTGGTGTATATACTTCTGTATCTGGTACAAATAGTTTCTTAAGACAATGAAGCATGTAGGCTAACCTAACTGTCCTGTCTCAACTGAAGCTTCCCCCCAAAACCTAAGTTTGTCGGACACACTCTTATTCTCCGTTAGACCTAGTAATGTAGAATTTTTCCTGTTCAGGCATTCTGGCTTGAGTAGACTCTTGACATATTTCTCTTATTTCTTACTTCTTCTTGCTTGTTGCACCAAATACCCCATTTCTGAGTGTTGGAACAGTATGTTTCCTGCCAAGGAGTGACTGCATTGCAACTGCTTTGTGCAGGTGTGTGTCTGCATAGAAAAGATCTTTAATTCCTTGCTCACCAAGTTGCAACTGCAAGGAAATATTTTTCTGTCTCTGTTCTCTTCTAATGGTTTGGAGAACGTTACAAGGGAATAGGTAACTCTCCTCATCTTCATCATTGCTAAGTGTTTTGAGTTTCCTTGTCTGAATATTGAGTGTTAGGAAAAGTTTTGAGATCTTTTATAAGGAGGAGAGGATTTGAGGATACTCATTGCTTTCATGGAAATACTTGTTTTTGTTTTCCAAATTTAAAATTTGAGTTTCACTAATACAGAGATGCATGAATGTGCAGAAAATAAGGGCCTCTAAAGAGCACGTGGTGCTGCACTGCTTTCAGAAACAAGACACTCAAAACAGCTGTAATATTGCTCCTTTCATAAGACCTAGCAAAGGCTTGTGCTCTATCCCACAGGACCAGGTTAAATGTTGTATTTTCCATTGTTAAAAGTGCCAGATATAAAATTAGAGGCAGGAATAGTCTGTTCTGCAAGCTTTTTAGTACTGCAGGGAATTAACTTGATGAGAACTCTGGCCTTTAGTGCACCGTAGTAATATGTGGGACACTGAACTGGTAAAATGGCTCTGGCTTCCAAAAGTGCTTAGTGTTGGTGGAAGCTGACTAGAGTATGACTTCTAAGTTCAGCAGGAGCGTAGCTGAATCCATACTGGATACTTGGAGAAATCTGACCTTGCACTGAGTAGAATAGCTAGGCTTAAACTTATTTCCCCGCTCTTCATATCTCTGAAATCATGGTAATTAAAAATAAAACTGTCCTTGAGGGAAATCTAGTAAATCTGATTTGATTCAACAGGCTAGAATAGGAAGTAAACTCTTTGGGTTTGTTTATGTGAGCAGAAAGGTGGAGAAGCACTGGCTCCAATGGACTATGCAGTTTTTTTGGTGTACTTGATGTGCCTGAAATGTGGCAAGATCTATGGATGTGCCTTTTCTTCAGCTCTGTGAGTAAATCCTACCACATTCTGCAGGGTGATCAAGGCTGCCCAACTGGAAACAATTCAGCAAAACAGCTATCCCTAGTTGATGGTGTGATAGCTGTTGGGGGACTCAGACTTTCCTTTGCACAGTTGTCCAAAGACAGTTCTTTGCAGTATCTCCTATGTAGAGTGCAGTCTGCTATTTGCTAACAGTCCTCTGTAAGTGATGCTTACCTGCTTATGCAGAGCAATAGTCAACTCATCCTTCCAAAATGAAAAATCTTTTTCTCCGTACTAGTAATTCTCCTTAGTACTTCCAAGAAAAGGGAAGCTAACAAATGTGTGAGGAGAACCTGGACTTGCAAAGATATACTCCAAAACCTGAGGAAAAACTCATTTTCTGCTGTATTTAAACTACCATTCTGGTTAAGAGAAGTCAGAAAAACTCCTGCAGATTCAAAATGGTAACAACTTGGTTGTGGTCTGTTGGATTCTGCATTTGCCTTTAGGCTTTTCTTGTGCTTTCTCTGAAAANNNTGAAAAATCAGGTTTAGATACCTCTACCCTATTCTGGGAAGGCTGCTTTGCTATCTCCTTTTGGCATCTGTGTTGCCTTAAGTTTTTTTTCTGCCCTTTTAAACTTGCTTCTCCCATCGTGTCTAGAATAGATGATACAGTGGTAAGCATTGAAAATGATAACTTTTTTTATCTTGCTCCTTCATATCCCCCTTCTCTTACTGTTTTCCATGTCATGGCACACAGACTTTAAATTGCTTCGTCTCACAGGTCTTCTGTGAAGTGTCTCACTTCATAAAATATGCTGTCTTTGTGCATTTCTAGTATTGTTTTATTGATGCCCTGCATATACCTTTTGTATACAACACACAGAATCTCAAGTTCCTACAGGGACCTCTTTGATCAGAGCTTCTAAACCTGTGTAGGATGTTACCCATGGTTATTTGCGTACATGCGATCTTGAAAGAGCTATTACTTGTGGGCCCTAGTAAGGAAGAACCAAAAAGTCTTAAAAACAAACAAAACAACTGTGATGTCAGTGTGTTAGGGTCTCAAAATGAAGATAAGCCACTAACTGGATGCAGGTGGGATGAAGACCTCTGAGAACTCATCTTTCTATGAACCTATCATCTTCCTGCAGAACAGTGTCTTGTTCTTCAGAAGCATGTACTGAGCATTCAGAGGTTGCTGGCTGAAGAACAGATCATCCTAAGCAGGGAGGCAGGAGTTGGCAGCCTCTGTGGAGGCTGGAAGGTCAGAACTTTTCTGCAGTTCAGGAAAGGCTGCTCTGGTATGTATATAGAACCATTTGCTATAGTTCGCTTCTCTGTGGTATCTCACTAAGCTTTAGTCTTTCATCTAGTGAGGTGTTAAGCTCAGAACTGTCTGTACTCAGAAGGTGGAGGGTCATGTTTGCATATGGTATATTCAGTGTCAAAGTCAGTGCCAAGTTTCTCCAAAACTTTCTACCTCTAAATCCTTCTTCCTATATATTCCACATACTGCAAGTGAGATACTTCTATATGCCTTGTTACTGGGCTGTATGAACAGATCATCCAAATCCAGTCTGAGTTGTGTGATCAGTCTCTTGGAACTGTGGGTCAGTGATTTTGTCCAGGTGATGGAATGACTCTCAATGCTGCCTTAGTGATATGAGTGTGTCCAAGGCTGAACTGTGATGACATGGAAATCATTGCCCAAAGACTAGACGAGTGCATGTCTTGGTTCTGTGGAGGAATGTTTGTGGGACCTTTGTGTGGTGTTCTCCTCCTTCCCCTCACCCAATGAGTATCCTTAAAACTGACAAAAATAGCATCCAGTTCATAAAATTATCAGAGTTGGTGTGGACATGATTTGTGGCAAGATTTGGCTCTTATTTTTATGAAGTGAAAGCAGCTGCACTGTTGGATTTTCTGCTATTCAGATCAGGTCTTCGTAGACTGTGGAATACTGGTTGGTATAGCATGAGCCAGAATGTGACTAAGTTAAAGTTGGGGACAACCTCCAGAGCAACAAGCGGCTGCTTGGTTATTTTGATCATCTGCAAGATGTTTTTTGTAGCTGCACTACTGTCGGTTAAGAAGTTCCGATTGCATCGTGGATGGACATTTGTAAGCAGTTTCCTTCAAGGTATCTGACCCCATGGCTGATAACTCCTGGTGCTTGTGACTATCCCTGCATGGGTGTTGGGTGGCTAACTTTGCTTTGTTTTTTCAGTACAACTGGTTTTAGGAGTCTAAGGAAGAAACGTATGCAAGCTTTCTCCTTCATTGTTTCTTGTGCCTGTTTCTTTTGATAACCAACTTGTGTGGGCTGGAAAACTAAGCTGTTCAGGGATATTTTGTTAGGGTAGGCTTTTAAAGGCAACATAGAACTAAGTTTTATCATGCTCAAGTGTAAGAATCTAGTGAATGTTTTTGCTTTTATTGCTGAGCTCAGGAGTTCTTAGCACATTCATGGGATTTCTTGGTTTTGTCTGGCCAATTGAATGGGTGAGGTAAATAGTAATGATTTAAGAAAAAGTGGCTATGTAGCCTACTTCATCCTTGTTTACAACAACAGAGCTGTTCTGGGAGACCATCCTGCTGTACCTGGTCAGCTAGAGCCCTCTTCAACTGTTTTGGCCATGTTTGCTTCTAATCATGGAGCCGGGGTGATACTTGGTGACTTGTCTTTTTAATTGTCTGCTACTGCCACTAACTTTTTAGCCTTTTGGTAAGTCAAAGACATGGTGAAGTAATTTCAAACTACTGAATAGCTATTCTGAAAACTGCACACTGCTTTTGTGAGAGGTTCAGTACCTCATTGCATGGGAATGCTTAGAAACTTTGAGAGTTTTCCTTCTCCCCATGACAAGGTGACTGTTATTCACATTTTGAACCTTAGTTTTTAGAGTTTTAAAAAAAAAGATTACCTTCAGATTTAGAGAGTAAATACTGCATGGCTATTTTTAAAGTGGATGACTACACATGATTCTCTGGTTTATACACACCAGGTTATTATATACAAGTACGTGTGACGTTCATGCAGGTTGTATGGACAAGAAGCTGCAGATATTTTTTCCTTTTTTTTTCCTTCCTGTGATCTAAGTGTTTTTTGAAATGCTGTGGCTAACCTGGAGGCCAATATGGACAGGACACAGGCATCCCATTTGGGCTAACAAACCTTGGAAAAGCAGGGCATGTCCCAGTGGAGTCTGGTGGACCCAGCAGCTGCTCTCCGGTGGACTGCTGTGTGGCAGGGAGCATGCTGTGCTGGTGGAGGTCCTGGGCAGTGAGAAACTAAGCATTAAAAAGTTGAATCCTATCTCTGCCTTTCTCTGCCCAGTTTCTAATGTTTAACTAGTAGTTTTGAGGAAGCATATGTATCTTTAGTGTTATGGATTCTGGTCAGCACTCAAGATATTTCCTGCAGAAAAGAGACTGCTTAATTCCTGTCTTTGGGGGAAGAACTGGCCTTCAAGTGCTTTTTGTGCTCCTTGGGTGTCACTGCCTGCTGTCACTTACAAGGTCTTTACCTGGGCTTCTAAAGCACTTAACATGATGTCCTGATGAGGTTGGAGAGTATAAACTACCTCTGTCAGAGCTGATAATCTAAATTAGCGGGGGAGGTGGAGGACATCTTTGTTAACAATAGCCAGTGGTTGGGAGCCCCTGAAATGTAACACAGCAGTTGTAGCACTCCCCAAAGCAAGCACTGCACCTCATGTCAATTTAAAATAGAAAAGCAAAGAGCTGCTTAAACAATTATGAAGTCTTTATAAATCCGTTCTGTGTAATTACTGGTGGTACCTTTGAATTATTTGTTTTGCTCATCCAAAAGACTAATGCTTTGTATGATTTGGACAAACTGTGTTCAGTACTTAATCTACAGTGTGGTTAGTGGGGTCCCAACCTATCTCAACTGTCCTAAGTGAAGACTTGAAGATCAAAGGAAACCTAGCACCTGACCATTCTTTCCTCCTCAACCACTACCTCCAAATTGCCATTAAAACAGAAATATGTCTACTTCAAATTGCAAGTAGTAAATGAGTTCCCATTAAACTGGAAAGAAACCACATGCAAAAGAAATTGAGTCTGATTCACATTACAAAAGTAAGGAAATGTAGAGTTGAAGTTTAAACTCTGCCTACCACACGACTTCTTACCGTACCACATGTTGCAAAGTTTTGAGATCCTTACGATACTCAGGAGAAGAGTTGTGACTAAAGGATGCAGTTCTAGTTTTAATATTTATTTTTTTAGTTTCCTCTTTTGTTTCCTTTTTATGGTATTCTAGAAAATAGCAGTTGATGGGGGTAGGGAAAAGATCATATGGAAATGTCAGAGTCCTGAAAACAGATGCCAACTGCTTCTTTAAAGCTTTTGTAGTTTATTATATGAATAAGCAGTTAGGGACCTTTTAAAAGCATGTGTCCTGGACCCAATATCATATCCTTAGTCCTGAGAGCTCAGTATTAACATTTTGATACAGTTGGGATCTATTAGAGTATATAAAAAGCTCCACTGATTCAGAGCTCTGTTTTAACGTGTATTTGTGGTTATTATCAAAGGTTGGCTCCTGATATGCAGCTCATGGCTGTGCTGAAAGGGGAAGACGTGTTCCAGGAGCTCTGGCTTTTTCACAGGCATCTCCTGGGGTGAAGCCAGTGCTTGGTCTCTGCAGTCCCTTGCTTAGAGGAAGAGTCATGTGAAGTACCCCGAGCGGTATAAGGGGTCAGACTTGTTTCTCTTTCAGTGGTTGGCAGCTTTGAAGAGGCCTATTTTTTGTACCTTGATGTGCAAGGGTGAGATGAGGTTGATGTGTGAAGGCAGGGAATAGGCTGAGTGTTTCCTCTTGATCCTAGGTGTCTCATGGTATGATGGAGACAGGTCTGTCATTTCAGCATGTGCTCTACAGCAGTGCGTGTCTTCTGGGCGTTGTTCTTGTAGAGGGAGTTGCAGAGAGTCTGGAGAGCTTTGCTGAAAAGTGTAAGTTGCTGGGGTCACAGCAGGGAGCTTCGAGAGTGGAGAGTTCAGGGAGGAGAGAGGTTCCTTCAGCCTACCGAGGAGATGTGTTTTGCTCAGGTTTTATACTGTCTCAAATGGATTTGGCTATTGTTTATTGGCTATTTGACCACTGTTTGCATTCCTCTTTTCCCCATACACCCTCCCACCTTCTTCACATTGTCTCTTCAGTTTGTTTTTTGGATGCTAGTCTTGCATACCAACCTGACAGGCTGATCTGTTATGTTGTTGCCGATTTGCTGTGGCTAGGGGAAAATTGATTTTTTTTTTGTTTTCTTACCAGGTATGTACTGCAGAAATCAATATTTTACAAGATGGTAGAGAGCAGGAGCAGTGGCGGCAGCAGCAATTTAGCTGAAGTTGCAGCCAGCGAACCCAGTGTGCGTGTTCAGTATTCACAGTCCAAGTCTAGAATGGGAGGATTGGAAAGAATTTTTGTTTTGGCCTGAGAACAAGAAAAGGATTAAAACACCAGTGAACTTTTTAAGTTTTCTTTTTGAGAAAAAGAAGGAACTGTGTGCGGAATGGGGTACAGTTTGGTGTTTTATGTAGTGATGACTGAAGATCATAAAAAGACTTTTCTATTGTCAGTTCTAATTGGTGGCTGGCACTGATTAGCAAGAGGAAAGAAGTCTAGGAAAGGAAAGACAAATGGGGATTTGTATTGTATGGAAAGCTGCTGAACAAAAGAAGACTTCTGTTCCTAAACATTCTAGTGGTTTTAAAGAAATGAGCTTTCTGACCTTCAGGCTCTTAGAATTATAGCTTGGATAGCATTGTACAGAGATCGGGGGGTTTTTAAGTCAAGTTGCTTAATTAAGCTCTTGCATGCCTTGATCCATTTTGATGTCCGAGTGTGAACCCAGGGTTTGCCTACAAACTGTTGATAATTCTTTCTCTTGCCTGCTTAAAAAATAAGAGGGAGAGTAGGAAGAGGTATGAGGGCAAAGCATCTCTTTCAAAGTTGGTCTGTAATATGGTTTGTTATAAATTCTTATACCGTGAGCTTTCATCTTAGCATTCATACAGTGGTGCCAGTGACATGAATGAATATTCTGCCTGGGACTCTTCAGCAATGAAACCAGATCTGGGACCGTATCTCCTGGCATTATGAGAAGATCCTGTTGGAATGTTGTACATTAAGTGTTAGCAGCATGAATCACAGAGTGGTGGGGGTTGGAAGGGACCTCTGGAGATCATCATGTTCAACTGCCCTGCGTGAGCAGGCACACCTGGAGCAGGGGGCACAGGACCATGTTCAGGCGGGGTTTGAATGTCTCCAGGGAAGGAGACTCCACAGCCTCTCTGGGCAGCCTGTGCCACTGCTCTGGCACCCTCACAGGAAAGAAGTTTTTCCTTTGTGCGTGTTGCCCCTTGTCCTGTCATCGGGTGCCACTGAGAAGTGTCTAATCTCATCCTACTGACACCCACCCTTCAGATATTTATGGGTATTGATGAGATGCCCCCATAGTCTTCTCTTCTGAACAAACCCAGGTCTCTCAGTCTTTCCTCATAAGGGAGATGATTCAGTCCATTGATCATCTTGGTAGCTCTAAATGAAGGCTGCATTTCTGAGTGTAATGCATTGTATAGGCCTGTAAATCATACATATTTGACTCTTAAGTCAATGCAAGTTGGCATGTCTCTTCCAGTTTAACACAAATTTGCAAAGGTGGAGTCTACTAGTTGCGTAGTCACACCTCAATTTAAAAAAAAAAAAAATTTCAACAACCATGTGAAAGCCAAATAGTAATGTTGAAGTTGGCAGGCTGAAGGAGCACGGATACTGAGACAGAAATGCCTTCTCTGGAAGGAGACAAGATGTGAATCTATTTCAGGTTTTTGCCTTTCACATTGTGAAGACTTGTCAAGGAGCAGTAGAAATAACTGGATGGCTTTGCATCTGTGGTGCTTGTTTTGGAAGTCTGAATTCCTGATTTGTGCTCCCGACTTGCTATGGAGATTTGAGACACCCGACCTTCCTATAGTTCAGCTCTCTGTAGAATCAGGGTTGTGTATGTGATGATGCCAGTTCCTGCAGGCTTTGCACTGTGAGAGGCTGTATTAACATCTTGTTTGTTTCAGGATGGCTTCAGACAGTGGTGTGGTTCTGCAGATATGTGGGTGGGAATCTCTGTGTCTCAATAATAGTGAAAGGACATCTGTAAATGGAGAGTAGTGCTTTTTTTTTTAAACATAAAGGGGTTAGGGATTAGCAACTGAATTAAAAAAAATTAGCAAGAGGGTTTTGAAAGGCTGGTGACAGTAACAGGAAAAATCAATGCAGCACCAGTATCTAAGTACAAATACAAACTGCTGCTTGGTGGTGGAATTAAGTGTCTAACTGGCTTAGGTACTGAAAGTAGTTTAGCTGCAGCTGCCACCAGCTCTTTCAACAGGATAAGCAACTTAGTGTGAAGTCTAGGCTTCTGTAGCCAGGCTATGTGTATCTGCTCGCCAGAGTGTCTGCTCCAAAGAAATTGGCTCTGTATGTGTATGTTAATGGTAAGAGCCCTCAATGTTAATTCTGCATCCATCCCTACATAAAATATTATCGCTGACACTGGTAGGTATATCTCTATTAGAGTTGAAAATACTAGAGCTGTGACCAATAAATTGCTGGTATGTGCAAATCAAAAAGTATATGTTTTCCTTCTAAAAAAAAAAATCAAGTTACAGTATTTTGCAGATACAGGAATACTACATGTAGCAAATACTTTAGCAAGAAGTATTGGAAGAAATTCCACATAAAACTTTGGGGAAAAAAAAACCCCAAAACTTTATTGGCCTAAATGTTGCATGGGCTGGAAACTCGCTGAAGGACCTTAAGCAAAAATAGATGTGGCAGAAATTTGAGCTGCAGGGCAGTGAACATTGCTTGTAGTATAAGTATCAGGCTCACTTAGATTGAATGCATTTATTAACGATTTCAAGGAGGAGACTAAACAGCTCATCAGTTAAATCCACAACTTGATACTAAATAGGGGTTTTTTTGCAAGCTCAGATGGAAAGAAGACATTGAGTACAAAGTATGGAGTGGTTAGATCTTAGGAGACAGTATAAAAACAAGCTGAAAAAGATGTGTGTGTTTTAGTGAAGAGAGAACTGGCATATTTTTGTATGGGAGAAGTTTGTTCGGCATGTTTTACCTGGCTGTATGTATGCCTCTGCTGTACTAGTTCAGGGACGTGCTTTGGCAGCTATAGTTAGTGTTGAATTCTTATTCATGCTGAAGATTATGGGTAAGAACTAAAATTGGGTCATAAATACTGTAACAAATTGGAGGCTATTGTTTGTAAAACATGCTGCTCTAAACAGCAGTCTGATTCTGCAAAGATGCTGAGGGGCTGTATCCCTTAGGACTTATAACAAATGAGGGCATTTAATACTTCATAAATCAAGCTTGTTTTTAAAAGTTTCTCTCACAAAGAGGTAGTTATCACAGTTTATGCCTTGAGCTAAGCTGCAGTTTAGCCTGTTGTTACTTAGTGTTTATGCAAACTGCTCTTTTTCAAAATATTTAATAGTAGGTGGCTCAGTGAAACAAGTTTTCTGCTATTTTGTTGGTAGGGCCCTCACTGGAGGAGGGAGGGAAAAGCCAATTGTTAGCCCTGTCCGTTTGTCCCTGTCCCGTGTGCCCCCTGCCCTGCAATGTATGTGGGTGTATGTATAAGGTGCCTGTGGGGTATTTCAGAGAAGCAAGTGAATGATCTCCAGTGTATTTTCACATTACAACACACTTCAGCTGTGTAGGCAAGAAGTAAGCAACATCAATGTCCTTTTCCGTGTTAGGCTGTGTAGAGTTGAGAGCACTGATATACTTTCAATAGACCCCCTATTCAGAACTTCATTAGCTTTCAGGGAACAGAGCAATTCCGGATCTAATAGTGCTATATTTGTCAGTTGTGCCAAAAATATTTTACTAGATACTGTTGTAACTGATGCTTGATATTATTACAAGTTGGGGAATGCATTGTTTTATAAATGACATCAATAAAACATGTAGTACTGAAGAAATCCACTGTTAGCAATTTTTAAATTGGACATGCTCATTATAAAGAAAAGTTTAAGCTCCCTAATGGAAAACATCAGAAAACTTTCTCCAAAAAGTCCACTGATATATTTTGCTTGATTTAATGTAGATAATCAAGACAAACAAACATGAAACAAAATCCTTAACATTTGTCATTACTCTTTTAAAGAAAATGACCTTATATTAAATTTTCAAAGCTTTCCACTTTTCCTAACAAATAATTCAAATGTTTTGGGAACTTATTCCTCTTAAACCTTTCAAATTCCTGGTTTGAGTTAAGTCCTAATATCATCAGTTTGCCTTACCATTCATTCAGAACAACTTCAAAATACTTGTCTTGCGTTTGAAAAACTGTCCAATAATTTCCGTAACAGTGCTGTGATGCTCTGAGTTTTGCCAGTACTGAAGAAGGGAAAAATCCTTCAGCTAACGAAGGATCGAACCCGGGTGGGCTCCAGCAGGAAACTTTGCATCAGGGAGTTCATAAACTTCTGCCAAGAAGCCAGTCCTTGAAAAGAGACGAGCAGTATACATGATGGGCTTTGTGTAGCTTACAGTTGTTACAGGATGACTCTGATGGTCATTGTGAACCCTAGTTACTGCGTGCTTGATGACTAAAATTTTCTGTGCATATTACCACAGAGCTGTTGCTGTAATGAAAGAAAAAGCCTGGAGGATGAAGTGCCTACAGAGGTGCTATGGGGAATTACAGAGAGAAAAAAGGGAATAAGGAGAAGTGTTTTTTTGGGAACTTGAGAGATAAGTGATGAGCAGCTAAGTCAAGGGTAGGCCACTTGGTTTGTAGGCAAGATATAACAGGTAAGCCAGGAAGGATATTGGAAATTAATTGATACTTAATTGCGATCAGAGTTTGATTACGAATAGTGATCTCTTAGAAAGCAGCACTTTATGTTGTTCTGTGGCAAGGCAGGGTTTGTAGAAGTAGAAAGGATTGCAGCAGCTGATGGAAGATGTTGAGGATTCAAGTAGGGTTTC